>CAUYRH010177229.1:0-58090 GCA_963574655.1 Perodicticus potto
CGGGTGCCTGTAGTCCCAGCTACTTGGGAGGCGGAGGCAGGAGACTCGCTTGAGCCCAGGAATTGGAGGTTGCTGTGAGCTGTGATGCCACGGCACTCTATCCAGGGTGACAGCTTGAGGCTCTGTCTCAAAAAAAAAAGAGCAAGTGGAGATGAAAAACATAAGCTGCACATTCACAACAGTGAGAATAATGACTTGTGCCAATGGCTGGGTGTTCACCTAGTGCTCGCACACGTTTCCCACACCTGCCTACACTTACCCCTCTCAACTCCAGAGCATACTCGCTCCACATGTCAAAGTTGAGAAAACTGAGGCCAAGGTCACAGAGGTAGAGCCTGGAGGAGCTGAAGTTTGAACCGGCCAAACAAGCCCTTACCCAGTATTTCTCTCATCTTTAATACACAGCACAACTGACCAGAAGCTTGAGTAGCTGTAGACAGGGTATGTGGTTCAAGTCCACCGCAGAGCAAACTAGTAGTACTAGTTTCCTAGTACTAGTTCCTTACCTAATCTCTATCCGCCTCCTTCCTCACCACCAGAAGCCCAATTTTGTTTAGGCAGAAACTTGCTCAATTAAAATATTCGCAGTTTCTGGCGCTCTTGTAACAAAGTCTCTTGGCTGATGAAATACAGACAGACAACCATGGGAAAGCATTCTTTCCAAAGCACAAAGGCAAATCTAGTATAATATATTTCATTTTGCAAAGAAGCAAAATCTGCAGAGAAGGAATCTCTCTTGCCCTTTCGTCTTTGACCTCCTCCCTGCCGAGAAGCACATCTTTGATGTTCAGAGGTACAGGAGCTACCCTGTGACCCCTGGAACATAAGCCATGTGCTAACCATGGTAGATAAAAAAGCAAGAAGCAGCTCTGTCTTTGGGGTCTCCTATGACCAGCCCTTGAGGGCCTCTCTACTTTTGGACTTCTTATTTTGTTAAACAGAATACTATCCCACTTCCATCTGATTAAACCAGAGGACTACATGTTCTGGCCCTCGGGCCAAACCTGGAGCCCATTTTCATAATAAAGTTTTATTGGAACATAGCCATCTCCATTCATTTAAGTATTATCCACGGTTGCCTTCATGTCACAACATGGAGTCACGTAGTTGCAACAGAGTCTGCAGCACAGCCTGCAAAGACTAAAATATTTATTGTCAGTGAAAGAAAGAAAGGGGAAGGGAAAGGAAAGGGAAGGGCAGGGAAGGGAGTGGAGAGGGGAAAGAAAGATTCCCAGCACCTGCACTAAGTCACAGTAATCAGGTTTCCTTTCAATGCACCCAATTCATTCCTAATTGAAACACAGCCTGTTGTAGAAAATTTCCAGTAAAGAATAAAACTGTTTTATCTTCCTTTTCATTCAATGTTCAATAACTGTGTATATCAAGTCCCGCTATGTGCCAGATCTTTGGTGATGTGCTAGAAGGTCAGGAGTGAAAACTGTTCCTGAACCTTGAGCAACAAGCCAACTTTACAGTCATAAGCTACAAGAACGGCTTCAGAATAACCATTCTTAATTTTAAGTACAAAGGGGAAAATGTAGGCTGCTTGCAAACATATAGTTCTACCCTATTACTTTGAAATTCTTTACTGCATTTAATTCTCATTGCAGCCTTTGTGTTTTTTTTTGTTTGTTTGTTTTTTATTAAATCATAGCTGTGTACATTAGTGCAATCAAGGGGTACAACGTGCTGGTTTCATAGACAATCTGAAATGTTTTCATCAAACTGTTTAACATACCCTTCATGGCATTTTCTTAGTTATTGTATGAAGACATTTGTATTCTGCATTTAGTAAGTTTCACCTGTACCCTTCTAAGATGCACCATAGGTGCGGCCCCACCAATTACCCTCCCTCAACCCCAACTTCCCCCCACCCCTCCCTTTCCATATTCTTGTGCTACAGTTGGGTTATAAGAGCTGGAGAAATTGTTAGGGGGCAGGGGATTTGAGGCTTTGAGTGCCAGGCTGAGAAGTTTGGACTTTGTCTTGAGAACTGCAAGGGAGCCGTTGAAGACTTTTAAACAGAGTACAGATAATTTATTTTTATTTTTATTTATTTTTATTTTTTTTAATTATTTTTTATTGAGTCATAACTGTGTACAATGATTCAGGCTTGGAGTACAGTGTGTGGGCTTCCCATACAATCGGAGATATTTTTATCCACCTGTACAGATAAGATGTGATTCAGGCTTGGCTGGTTCACTCTGCAGTGTGAAAGACGTAACCAGGCAGAAAGAAAATAGAAGTAGAGGGGAACTATTTTGGGGCTGGAGTTGTTCCTGGTGCCCCTGAAATCAGATTCTGTATGTCCTTTCTTTCTCATCTACTCAAAGCAGAATAGCACAGTGGTTAATGATGTGCATTCCTGGAGCCACCCGTGTGCCACTTACTGATTAACCTCAGGCATGTTGCTTAATGCCTTGGTTCCTCGGTTTCCTGAATGCAGGTATGAGCATTGTCTATTTCATGGGGTTTTTGTAATGATTAAATGAGTCACTACATATTCAGAGCTCAGCACAGGGCTTGACATACAGTAAACACCTAGCAGTTAGTAGGAATCTTTTTTCCTACTAAGGCCAGCAGTGGGCTCCTTGGGTCCCAGGAGGACAACTGCAGCTCTCTGCTCTCTCCGTGCGTCAGACAGCCCCACCTTCCTTCCCCAGGGGCCTGAGCCTGCCCTCCAGTTCTCACAGAGGCATGGCCAGCTCCAGCCTCAGGGAGCCAGAAATTGTCACTGCAGGGATCACAGAACCAGGCTCTCAGCTCTGGAAACAGATTCTTAACCAAATGTCAGTCTTGAGAATTAGGCTGAACTGGGTGAGAATAAGCTTCCAGCCCACACAGGCCCAAAGGGAGTGTCATAGCAGCACAGAGGCCATAAGCTCAGCCTTTTCACCTCCAACTTCCAGACCCAGAGGTGAGAGGCTCAAGGTCAGTGCAGCAAACCCTGGGGAGCAGCTGTGGAAAGTAACTTCAATGAGATGGATAGAATGCCAAGAGTTCAGAGTCAAAGGGCATCCTCAAATTCCCAGGCTTTTTAGGTTTGTGTTTCTACTGTGTGGTGCAGAGAAAGGATAACTCTGCCCCCAACTTTGGGGAAACCTGAAAAGTCATCCCTTCCTTCCTTAATTTTTCTGCATATCCAGTGACAGGGGTTAGATTCTGGAGTGGCAGATAAGGTTTATCTGTGGGCCAGATTGGATAGGTTGTTGGTGGATGCCTGGTTGACTGGCTAGGGAGGCTGATAGGGAAGCAGTGAGCTGGCCACACATGTGGAAGGGAGTGGGTGGTGCAGGGGCAGTCCTTGGCCTCAGTAGGTGTTGGCCCTGCACACTCAGCTTTGGTCACAGAAGTGGATCGTGATGTCTGACTCCACCCCCCTGTGGACTCTGACCTCAGAGGAGCCCCTCATGGTGGGTCAGAAACTGGTTTAGGTTCTTACTCCCAATACTATACAAATTCTTTGTATTTTCTTATTTAGTTAATGGCAACGTCTTCTAGGGAGAGCTGTGTACTTTGGGTTCAACATGAAACAACTTTCTACTGAGAGTTGATTCCCTGATGACAATGAAGAGTGAGTCATAAAAAAGGGAGCTGAATCTCACTGCAGCCCACGCATCCTGCTAGCCCCTAAGGCAAGCTTAAGGCTCAGGACTATGTCACCCATGTCCCCAGCCTCCTGTCATTGTCTTTCCTGCCCTACCCAGTATACACGTTCCCTGCCTTTCTCCTCTAACCAGGAGCCAAAGCCTTGTCTCACTATTGTCTCACTCATCAGGTCCTGATAAGTACTGACAAACTCACTCACTCTAGCTGCAGAATTTTAAATGTTGAGGTTCCTGGCAGTGACACACCAAAGGCCTCAGCAGCAGTACTGTAGGTCATAGGTGGAGGTGACCATCACCAAACAACAGCACATTTGCTCTTCTTCAATCATGAGGAGAATTGTTCTGCTGATTGTCCAGAATTCAAGGCATTCTAATGAGCCTGTCCAGCCCCATATAGGCATATAGCTATGGGGAAGAGGACATGTAATCTCTGGGGCCAGAGGGCTGAGCTGGGCTCTTCTTCCTCACCATGGGACTTAGAGTAAGTGACTTAACCTATCTTACATCAATCTTCCCTCGGTGTAATGAGTCGGTGGTAATAACAGTACCTGCCTTGTAGAGTTGCTGAGTTGATGAGCTTAGTGCTGAAAACAGCACCTGCAGATCATCAGTGCTGTTGTCACCAGGCTCCGAGGAAGGCCATGCTCCCATCCCAGGGATTGCAGTTTGAGACGGCAGACACAGGGTGCAGCCCAGGGCTAGCACACAGTAGGTGACAGGCTCCCTCTTTGTTCGTTTTTTGGTTTTGGAATCAATTCCAGAGCCAAGTTAGGCACCAGAAAAAAAATTGCTTCTCCAAGTGGCTGCTGTCTCCAGGAGGCAGTTATTAGGAAGTCACTATAATTTTGTTTCCACTGAGAAAGTCTGGTGGTTCCTCTTTCTCTGCTCCTCCCGTGGATTTCCTTCTGTCCCACGTTGTAGTTTTAGTCTGAGCCCCTTCCCTTGCTGTGATCCTGGGATGTCCTGGGAGCAGGGATTGTGTCTGTTTTAGGGTGAAGTCCTCTGGGTCCAGCTCAGGCTGCAGCCTTGTGGTATGAGGTTAGGACTCAGCTGAATGTAAGCTGACCTGGTGAGTGGGCAGTGGGTGTGTCCCCAAGGGGGTCTCTGCAATGTCCACTGCAGGGAGATGTTCTCCTCATGCAGAGATACTCTCCCCTCAGGCCGCCTTTCCTTGGGGCGCCAGTCAGTCTACTTTGAAACCTGGGTCTGCTGGGAAGGATGCGCCCCACAAGGTCCTTCTGTGGGGGTGGGGATCATGGCTTGCTGCCCACAGTGTCTGCTGCCTCAGCTTCCATGCCAGGTGGGACACAGCCTCCCAGCCATAGCTGATGGACCTTGGTCCCCACTCCAGGGGCTGCCAACTTGGGGGAGTTGGCCCAGTCAACTTAGAACTGGGAAATAGAGATGGAGCGAGGTGGTGGTGGAGCCAGAGCTGAACATTTGCCTAGAGCAGTGGTTCTCAGCCTGTGGGTCGTGACCCACAGGAACTGTATAACAGGGTCGCAGCATTAGGAAGGTTGAGAACCACTGGCCTAGAGTGAGGAAGAGGATGATGGTGGCCATACCCAGCTGAGCTCTGAGGAAGCAGACCAGGAGGCCTGGCTGGAACATAGCAAGAAGCCGAGGGGCCGTGAGGCAGCCACCAAGGGATAAAGAAAGCTGCTGCTCCAAGACACCTTAAGTGAGAGCCATTTTCCACTTCCAACCTTGAGCGGCCAGGGACACTATGTCTTCAGTCTTGGGTTTCCACGACATGCCTGTACTGACACAATACCACTGTGCTCCCTGCAGCCAGCATCTTGGTCCCTGTGGTCTGGAGGGCCTTGACTTGCCCAGGCTGGGCCCTTGGACTTACACCCTCCTGCCTCCTGCGTCAAGCCCGTTCCTTTCCCATGAAGTTCTGATGGATGTAGTTTCATGGCAGGAGTGGGCTCCTGCACCTCCATCCTGCCCATGCTGTCTTGGTGACCTCAGGAAAAGCAGCTGTGGCTATGATGTCCATGAGAGAATGTGGGAAAGCCCATACTGTGAGGACCCTTTGGGGCTCCTGCCTTCAGCTATGCTTTCTGGAACTGAGCCAAGTCCCACCCACACAGATTTCATGTTCTGCCATCTCTGCTGAGAAGACACCAAAGCACACCCCAGCTGGTTTCCTGCTTCCTAACCCTCTGCCCCACACCAGCCCTGGCCATTTGATCACATCCTTCACACTAGACTCAGATCGTGGCACTGGGATCTGTTTCTTACCCATAAATAGGAGCCAAACCTTATGCTTTTTTATTTGACAGCCTTGAATCTGCTGTCCAAATTCACACTCACTCCCATAAACTGGAAAAGAAATCTGCTTACTTTATTAATGAGCTCAGAGTAAGGTTTGCAATAGCCATCATAGTAGCAACTACAGTAGGGGCCAGAAGAGAGAGAGAGAAGGAGAGAGACTCAAAAGTTGGATCTTATTAAATGAGTTCAAGATGGAGTCCCCTGGGGCTAGGAGAGACCAATTTCATTGGACCAGAGGAAAGAAGTGAGTCCAAAATCCCAGGGGCCCTCTCCAGAACAGCTGGCTGCTCCCTCCTTTCTGCATTGGCTTTCAGAAAAGTGGCCTAGGGTGCTTCTCATCCAGCTCCAGTTCAGGGCCAACAGGGGTCTGAAATTCCTGGGTGCTGGTACCTGCAGGCTGGCTCCTCTCAAAGCTGATCCCAGGCTTTGTGTTCAGGAGGTGGGGCCAGAGCTCACCATCTTCTAGGGCTGAATTTGGTTTCTTCTGGACTTCAGAAGAAGGTCCTGAATGGAAGAGGAAACAGAAGGTGGGTGAAGGCCTTGTGGATGGGCCTCACAAAGGGAAGCAGCCACCTGGCAGCACAAGGCCCTGCTAACCTCTGAGGCCCCTCTTAGAGCAGGCCCCAAGTGGTTACACTTCATCCACAGCCACAGCACACAGGAGGCCCAGGAGAATGCAGAAAGGATGCCCAGGATGAGAGAGGACGGATCTGGGAGGAAGAGGGGTAGGGGTCTCTTAAAAAGAGTAAGTAACAGAAAACATAGGGCCACTTAGGCCTTTCCAGAAGTGACAGTGTAGTAGGCCAACTGTCTTGGAAGCATGAGGCCCTAATGTTTTAGGAAACTTGTAACAAAAAAGTCAACAAGTCCATTGATCTGCCCCAGACGCTGCCAGCTGTAGGCTTCAGGCCACACCAAACACCCGTTTCACAGCACCTGCTAGCTCTGTCCATGGGCACAGCCCTGTCACAGGGGGGAAGCACCTCCCAAAGCTGGGCTCCATGGTATGTCCCACAGATAGAGCTTAGAGCCAAGGGATGGAAAAAGCACTAAGAATAGTTTGGTGGGAGCAGGGCTTAGTCCATGACAGGGCACAACGGGACATGAGCAACTCTAATATTCCAACCCTGGTTCTTTGGACCAGCCTTAAAAACCTCTTAATAGCCCCAGCTCCACCCAAGCAGGGGGGCCAAGGTAGAGCAGGGGTCCCCAGCAGGGTGGGATTCATAGGCAAGGGAGGCACATTTTGCTGCGGACATCTCTTGGGGGAAATTCCGCTTGGGCTTCCCGTGGGCTCTCCCAGCCCAGCATGCCTCGTCTGAGGCACTGTCTGCACCCAGTAGAGAACAGCGCTCACTGATCCATCCTGCTCATTCGGGTGCTACAGAGGATCCCAGGCAAGTCCCAAGGGCTGTGGTGAGTCAGCATGCCCAGGTCCCAAGCAAGTGCTCAACTGGGCTCTGCACCATTCCCCCAAGGTGGAGGGCCTTTGAGTGTGACAGAATTCCAGCATGGCCAACAGCAGGCCCTAGGCAGCACCGCAGAAATGGCACCTTGTGTATCCCGCCAGACACCAGTCCAAAGAACCTGCTGACAGTACAGGCAGCAGATGGCCACTGCATGCAGTGTGACAGTGAGGGCCCCGCGCCTGCCTGCCTATTCACCGTGGGCTCCAGCTGCAGGAGGAACCCGTGTCTGTGCACGGGAGACCGGTCTTCAAGGAGCTTTCGGACCGGCCGGGGGCTTTCGGCTGCGGAGGAGGGAAGAGAAGAGCTACGTACACGGGGCAGAGCAGGAAACACAAAACAGGGCTCCGTTATTCCCAGGCAGAAGGCTGCCACACATCTCTCATTGGCTCCTGCCTTGGGTTCTGCCTAGCCCCGGGGGTTCCAGAATTAGGGGTGGGAGACCTTGGTTTCTCTAAGACATGCACAGAATCCAGCCTGTGCTCACTGGGGGACAAGCAGGCACAGCCATGCCAGGCAAGCAGGGGTGTGGCCAGTGAGTGTGTGAATCACAGTGGGTGGGCAAGGGGCAGGGAGGGGATGTGAGGAGGGGAAGATGGAGGTGAGACGCTGCCGAGGCAGAGAGAGAGACAGAGAGGTAAGAATAGATGCAGAATGACCAAGACAGAGAAGCAGGGACTCAGAGTCAGGGGCGGAGAGAAACAAAGCTAGAAAAAGAAAGAGGAAAAGGGAGAGACAGATGTGAGAGAGAGAGAGAATGACAGGAAGGGTAGGGGAGAGAGACACAGACAGAGAGACCCACGCAGATACAGACTCACAGGGAATCACAGAGAAAGAACTCAGCCCAGGGCTCCCTGGGATGGCACAGGGATGGGACAGAAGCCTGTGGGCTTGGCTGCCTACAGATACAACATGAGTGAGTACAGCTAGACATCAGGAAGGCCTTCCAGAGGGTGAAGGACGGACACACAAATCTTTAAACTATCTGATAATGATGCAGGGGATAAAATTCTGAGTGGAGAATCAAAAATCCTGAGTCTTTGTTCCAACTTCACCGTTTACTTGGTCTGAGACCTTGAGCCTCAGTTTCCCATATGTAAAGGAGAAAGAAACTTCACTGCTTACTTGGTCGGAGACTTGGGAAACTCAATTTCCCTCATGCAAAGAATTTGGACAGGACAGCCTGGGAGGCAGCTCTGACAGTACCTGAGGACAGTGCTCTAGGATTTCTCTAGCCCAGGAATTTTCTAGGCCATCTGACCACTAGAAACTGTGTGCTTGGGCTGTTCTTTCATGCTGACTGAGGGCTGGGGCTGGGCAGGGTGGGCTGCAGGAAGGTGGCTGAGTTTCTGGGAAAGGAAGAGAGGTGGTGGGCCAGGGAACGGCACACACTTACAGTTCATCGTCGTACTCCTTGGGGGGACAGACGGCAACAACAAGGTCCATCCAGTCCTGTGGGGAGAAGCCGTGTGACTCTGGGGCACACTCGGGGGTGGATAGGGTGTCTGCCCCTGATACTCCATTCTTCTTTTCGGGCACCATGGCTCAGGATCAGCCAGGTGGGGCCTTCTCTCCATGGGGAGGCAGCCACAGTCAGGGCTGGAGGTTCTCCTAGAGATGGGCCCACTGTGGGGTCCCAAGGTCTGGGGGAAGATTCCAGTGTCTGAGGATTCAGAACCATAGAGGTCAGGGCTGCTAGGCCCTTGAATGGCACTCAGTTACCAAATGTTGATCTATGGACCAGGACCAGGGAACAACCTCAGAATCACATAGTGGAACCACTTAAAAGTGTAGACTTAGCCCCTGGAAATCTGGGATGGGTCCTGAGAAGCAGTATTTTAATAAGCTCCCTAGGTGATTCTGATGCACAGAAAATGGGGGAACTTCTGGCATAGCTTTTTGATCCTAACGCTTTAATCCCTTAAGTATCATTACTCTTTGGTTTAGGCGTATCCATTGAAAAGTATCTGAAATTTCACTGGGCCCCTCTATCATGTGATAGCTCCTAACATTGACCTCATATCTCTATCTCATCCCAGCACCTCCCTCCATCCAATCCAGCTCTGCCCTCAAGACTCACAGAGAGTATTTCTGCTCCCTCTACCCTAATGCAGCCCTTTAGATAATCAAAGACAGTCATCATGTTACCCGTATGTCTTCTCTTCTCCATATCCCTTCATGTGGGTCCCAGGCCCATCTGGTCAGCTTCCTTGGCACTGAACATAATACCCCAGGCTCGGCTGCCTGCATACAGTTGCACAGGTTGTGCATTGCACAACATGAGTGGGCACCATTCACACTAAAATCTATAGGAGGGCACCCCTCAGATTGTGCAGTGCACAGCCTGGGAAACCTTACATGGTGGCCCTGATGCAAGTGGGTGTCTAATGAGCACAGAGCATATTACTACCAGCCCCTTTCATCCTGGGCCTTCTACTTTTGTTAATGCTTTCTAGTAGCCCTCAGCACTCTCTTGATTCTTGGTCAGTGTGCACTTATAAAAGACCAAGTCTTTTTCTTGTGAGGGCTGTCCTGCCTGGTCTTCTGGAGTCTGTTTATGTCATCGGATTTTTGGATTCAAGGTTAAAAATTGGCATTTATTTTTCTGAATTTCATCTTGTTAGATTTAGACCATTGGCTGGATGGGATATGTGGGTGTCACCCAGGAGTTGCCTAGACCCTAGATACCTGCTTTGGGTTGGGGCATCCTGATTGTAAGGCCTGGCTGCAAAGACCAGGGTTTGAGGCAGGCAGACAAGGAAGTGTGAGAGAGAGCTTGTTCTTACCCCTTGATTCCAGGCCTTCTGCAGGGCAGCCTCAGCCTCAGCCAGAGTATAGTCCGTCACAATCTTGCCATTGATCGCCATGATCTCATCCCCCTTCACAATGCCACCTGCAGGAAGATGAAGGTGAGTGGCCAAATGGGCTGCATGTGATTTGTATTGGACCCAGAGCTTGGCAAAAGGGAATTACTGTGGGGCCGTTAAAGAGATCTGACCCTGGGTTCTGAAGGCTCACATGGGCCCAGAAAGCACAAGGAGAACTTATCCACCTGGTTACTGAAAGGGCATTTCCTCCCCAGCCCTCGATACACCCTCACCCAACTCAGTTGAATGTGGACACAGTGAAGATCATTGCCACCAGCTCTCGTGTGGGCCTCTGTCTCTGCAGAGGGCAGCAGATCTGTATTTCCAGCGAGGTTAGCAGGGACCTGAGTGAGTTCTGTGAACCAGCCCTCTCAGCTGTGCGGGTCCCTGAGCTGCCAGACTCTTCCTGGCCTCAGAGCCTTCATATGCCCTTCCATCTGGAATGCTCCCCCGCCGTCTCCTCCTCAGAGAGGGCTTCTCTGATCCCCACTCAACCTGAAGTAGATCTTTCCTATTATTCTCTCACAGTATCCTGATCTTTGCCTACATACCACTTTTTTTACAATTTGTAATCATAAATCTGTTTGTTTACTTGTTTATCAATGATTTCTCCCACCATACAATCAGCTCCACCAGGGCAGGGACCGTCTTTTTAGCGTACCACTCTATTGCCAGCACTGCATGAACACTGTTAAAAGGTGTTCTTAGATGGGCTTTCCTATGACCTAATAATTTGGGGGAAAGCTGAGTTATAAGTTAAACAGTTACTGTAGGACTTGTCAGAGCCTTGAATATGCTAATATGCATTGCAACTGTCCTAGAAGTGGACAGATTGTACATGGTTTCCCATACCTCTTCAACATCAGAGTTCTTTTTGAGGAATTTTCCCCTGTCCTATGTCCACAGAGCACTCTAGGTTATATTGAAATAGATCACCTGGAGCCTTGGGGGATGAAGGCTCACGGGAATATGGTGTATGTTACTGATGATGGCAGCCATGTGGCTTAAAATATGTGCTCCTGGGGAAGCTTCCACCAGCTACTGGTATCTCCAAAACAGTGCCATACCAGACAGTAGACAGCAGTATCCTCTGTATAGTGGGACTGGGGATAGGTGACTTTCACTTCTTCATTTTGTACAAATCTAACCTAGAGCCTCAGGGGCAATAAGGAAGTGGTTGCCTGGGGCTTTGTAGGCGGGGAGGACCCAGGATAGCCACTCACCCATCTTGGTCCTTTCTCCCTTCTACACATGACAGGCAGGTGGCCTCCCTGGGCCAAATAGCACCCACGTCTCTAGCTGACACAGAAGTGAGGACAGAGTAGGAGGGTGGGGGCCATGGCAGCTGCCTAGCTGAGCAGGTGCTCCCTCCTTGAGCTGAAATGAAAACTCAGAGTGTGGTTGAGGGGGACTTGAGACCACTGAGGCTGTAGTACAGAGCTGGACTTGTACCCACATCTCCCAGTGCCCATACCTGCCCTAGTAACTCTGCCAGTCACCAGGTGACTCTCCTTTCTCTCCATCTCCTGGCCCAGGCCCTCACCTTTTACCACCTCTTGCTAGTAGAGATGAGGCTGACTTCCGCATGGGACTTCCAGAAGGGATCTGATCATAGGATTTCTTGCTCCAGCTGGGGCTTCTCCTCCACCGGCACCCACATCCCCCACCAAGGACTCAGGGGCCTCCTTGACTTGGAGGAAGAAATGGCTAATGGTGGAGTTTCTGACACAGCTTGACAAGTGAATGGGTGGATAGTTTAAAGCAAGAGACTGGGCCTGGGGTCTGTAGAGGCTTCCATCATCAGCAGAGGATGTTTTTGTTGATAAGGATAAATACAAAGCAAGAAGATCTTGCCTCAAAAGAGACACAGTGTGCAGAGAATGGGGGGAGCTCTGGCTCTCTGCACAGAAGCAAGGCTGCACAAGACCTCATGACCACACCGCCTGGATTCAAGTCCTGCTTCTGCCTTCTACTGGCTGTGGGTCCTTCAATAATTGCTTTCAACTCTCTGTGCCTCAGTTTCCTAAGCCAGAATAATAACAGTATCTATTTTCTGGGTTGTTATGAGAATTAACTGAGTTAATAATAAATCTGAAATGCTCAGAGGGTTTTGTGCCAGCTACTTAGAATAGCATGTGGCACACGGTCACTTCTCAGCAAATGTGTGGTTCTTATCATCTCTGAAAGGACAGGTAATGTTTGGAGGTTTTGTTCCTGCGTTTTTCACCTGCATGCAGCTAAGGCCCAGCTCGGGCTACTGCTCTAAGGAGCCTTCCCTCAGGGTTCCCTCAGCTTCCTTCCACCCTAAGTGTTCCCTATAGGCCCTTTGCAGACTGTACTGTGCTTGTTAGTACCTGGCAATTCTGAGCATGTGGTCACCCCTGGCTGGGGAGCCCTAGAGGGCAGGGTGGCATTCGGTTTAGCTGTGTACTCCCAGGTCCTATCACATGGTCTCAAGTGGTGTGTGGGAATGACAGACAGCTAGACAGATGGGCATTCTTGGGCAACCATCAGCCACTGTCAGCCCATTCAAACTGGGCAGCTATTTGTTCTCCTGGAGGGCCTTGTCTGACCACTGCACCATCCCCAAACACAGGCATGGCTGGTGTCCACTCACCATGCCGCTCGGCTGCTCCCCCCTCGTAAACAGCAGAGACGACCACCTTCCCGATCGGGGAGTCCACACCACCTTCCAGGGCCAAGTCTAAAGATCCCTCCTGGTTAGAGGAAAACAGGCCTCAGATAGCCAAGCAGACAGCAGCCCATGGGTACCTGAGTACCAATGAGTCTCCTGACCGGGTCACAGAGAGGGCAGGAGGAGACATGCAGCCTCTGGCAGTGCCATTGTGGAGAAAATGAGGCCTGGATGTCAAGCAGGGCCTGGGTGTGCAGCCCTACCTCAGGAGGGGGCATCTGGGGACGGGGGAGATAAGGGGGGACCTGCGGGGCCAGCTAGGAGTTACCTTGAGAAGCTGGGAGCTGAGGTGGGAGGAGCAGGGGCAGGGGAGGATGGTGGCCCACCCGCCTCCACGTGCCCAGGTACCTTTTTAATGCGCAAAAGCCGGATGTCCTTCCCTAAGATCTGCTCTGGGGTGAACTAGAGGGGAAAAGACAGTGGCAGCTTTGAGTTGGCCTGAAGGGTGGCTGTGGGGGCAGGGGTAGAGGAGAAGTCATGTGCCTGGGGGACACTGGGCCCCCTCAGAGTACATGGACAGGAGACAGTTCCCACCCCCATCCCATTGGAATTCAGGGGGGTCTCACAACCCCCTCGGGGACAATGGACACACAGGCACATGTGCCAAACAGCTCACGTTGAAGTGCTTTTGGAAGGAGCCTCGGCAGGAGAGACCAGCTGGGGTGTCCTTGGGGCTCCTCATATGACCCTGCTTTATCCCAGACCCCAGAGTCCAGAACACACCAGCATCAAACACCCTAACCCACCTCCCAGGAGAGGAGAGTTCTCTCTTACCATGGAGTAGGGGTCAAAGCCTTCCTCATATTTCCGGAAGTCCTAGAAGCAAGAGGGGCTTTAGGGTGACCGAGCAGAGGCCCTTGAGTGTCAGAGCAGAGGAAGAAGAAGGTGAATGCTCAGAACCCAAGAGTTGGGGGGCAGGCATGGCCTGGGTGGGGATGTGGGGAGAAAGCAGCCCCAATAGCCAGAGCACCCTAGCTCAGGGACAAGCCAGAAGCTGCAGGAAGCATTTGAGGACCTCAGGTCTGCCCCCATTCCAGAGGGGTGAGCATCTGGGACCGCAGGAGCACCACCGCAGCTGTCTGGGCAGGCAGTGTCTGCCTCACCCGGTCTCATCCCCTAGCCTCAGTTCCCGGCTTCTACTCTCAGGTCCTTGGAGGACTCCATCTCTTCCAAGTTCCCTCTTGAGATGGTGCCCAGGCCCTGGGGATGAAGCCAGTGCTTTTCCACCCCATGCTCTGACCCCATAGGGCCAGTCCTTCTCTTCCTGGGGAATTGGCCCCGAGATGCCTTAGGGAAGCAAGAAGCACTGAGTGGGAAGGGTTTGGGAGTGGTGAGGGTCTGTGGTGGTCTGGTAACTGGCACTGCTCTTAACCTTACCTAGAAGTTTCTGGGGATCCCGGGTTGGCCCTTTAGCCAGGGGAGGAGGAGCATACACAGCTCAGGGGACCTGGCTTGCTGTGGGGACAACGTCCCAAGATTTAGGAACAAGACACTGAGGAGAAGGGTGTAGAGCCTGAATACAGGGCCTGGTTCAAGAGTCACATGCAGTGAGTGGAAGCCAGGGCTAGAATGCCAAGTGCAAGGCCAGCAAAGCCATGGCTAGCCCCTACAGGAAGGTGGGAGTGAAGGAGAGCCCTGTAGCAGATGCCCATACAGGCCTCACCAGAGCCACCCTCAGCACACAGGTGTCCTCAGGGGCCTGTGGTCAGCATGGTTGAGAAGCCACAGACCGCCTACCCGCTCCATGCCCAGAAGGCAGCAACCAAGCTCTTGGCACAAGATGAGGGTCAAATGTCAGTAGGTAGGTCCTCGATCATCCACCTGCCATCTCTCCTCCACTAACCTTCATCTCCCAGGCTCAACCTCAAAAAGGTCATGAGCCTGGCTCAGCTCAGAGGCCACACCCAGGTGGGCCTGAGGAGTGGGTGCAGAAGACAGTGAGGGATGCAGCAAATCCATAGGCTGGAGAGGTTGCTAGGCTGAGAGGGCCCCGCCTACCCCTGGCAGTTTCTTCTGGAAGGCTGGGCAGTGCTGTGGGCCTCCCCTCTCCGTGACCTTAAGAACCTGCTCTCTGGGATAGGCCAGATGGCAGATACTTGTGTCTTGTGTGAATTTAGATGGGTGATTCATAAACCATGACAGCCGGTCTGCTCCAAAAGAGGGAGCCCAGACCCTCATTCAACAGATGAAGAAACCGAGGCCCAGAGAGGTGACAATAACCTGAGAGTCACCAGGGTCACGCAGTCAGTGGGCAGCGGAGCAAAGGTTTGACTCCAAGCCTGGGGCCTAGTCTGTTTGTGCCCTAAGCCATCAGGCCTGAAATGCCTACTTAGTACTGGCAGTGCTTTGAGAGGCAGGATGGGGAGCATTTACCAGCACAGACTGCAGAGCTGACCTCCTGGATTCAAATCCAGGGACTGACGCTAAGTGTGCCACCATGGGCATGTTTCCAACTCTCTCATCTATAAAATGCAGGTAATGCTAGCACTTACCTCTCAGGTTATTGTAAAGATTAAATTTACAAATCCCTGGGCTGGGAGGAGGCTCTGTTGCAGACACCTGTGTCTCACTGCACACCTGACACCTCCCTTTTGCTCCCTGCCTGTGGTCTAATGCTGTCTTATCAGTGAGGAGGGAGGGGAGCCAGGGCTGTCCCAAGATCTCCCTCTATTTTGGGGTCTCTTTCATAGGTGCTGCCTGCCCGGTACCACTCAGAGGCCAGCAAGGATGACCACATCCCCATGTACCAGAGCACCCTGGACAGATGGAAGAGCTGAGTCACCACTTCCTCCCTCAGCTGGTTCAGTGTCAGGGAGGGTTTGGTGAAACTTTGATCTTCCTGGAGGGGACAAGACAGAGGAAAGTTTTGGGGACATCTCAGGCAGCCCCTGCCCTCTCTCCTGGGCCTGAAGCAAGGGCCTAGCTTGGCCTCTCACGGTTCCCTCTGCCCTACTCCTCTTTGGACAAACTGCAGCAAAAGAGGCAAATGTCCAGGGTTCCTGTATTAAGCATGGGGTCTAAGAAGCACTGGGCCCTGGGCCCCCTCTAATATGAAATCCTCCCAATCCCTGCTGTGAGCAATGGGGAACAGAGTTCTGGCCTGAGGCTCCCTGGCAGAGGGTGCTTGGGGCTGGTGTGGAACTGGCACTCCGAGAGAGAAAGAAGTCAGAGAGAATGGAAGAGATAGGGGGATGGGGAGGACCCCAGGCACATGGCAGGTGTCATTTTACTTGTCTGAATGCTGTCTGATAAACCACCATCCTCTTCAACATCTCCTGGGGCTGCCAGAGAGAAAATAGTTCCACACTGGATGTTACCAATAGGTCTTGTCTGCCCCCTGGTGCCAGGCCCGGGGCCTGCCAGCTTGGGGCTGCCCTGCCAAGGTCCCTCCCCAGGCAGACACAGACAGTCTGACTTAAGTTAGGGCCTGCTGGATGCCCACAGATGCAGTGGCTACCCAGCTGCCATCGAGCAGACACCACCCCTTGTCACTAGGCAGAGAACACGATGTGGATGCATCAGCAGGCTGTCCCAGGAGCATAAACTTTGCTCTTTGGGGAGGTGACAGCTAAAGCTCAAAATAATTATCTGAACTGTCCTGCCCTGAAAGTTGTATAGGGTTTCCTTGACAGGGAAATGAAAATTCTGGTACAACTCTCTTCCCACTGCAGATGGGAGGCCAGTCAGTGCCCAGCACCTCTGGAGGGTGTGTGTGAGTCTCAGCTATCAGACCCTTGCCACTGCCCAGGACCACCCCTCAGACTACCAGCCCTAAGGAGGAGGGGAAAGGGAAGGACTGTGTTCTGGACGGTTCCCCACCTGAGGGTGTCCCACTCCAGGCCACAACAGGCCTCAGGGCAGAGGCCAGGGAAACTGGAATCACTAGAGATTTTGGCAACATGGCTAAGAGCATGGGGTCGGAAAGAAGTAAGCGTAAGGAGTAAGTCCAGGCTCTGCCTTGGGCAATCAACTTGAACTCTTGAAGCCTCCTAGGAACCATTTCACCAGACAGTTGTGAGGATTAAACGAGACCCTCCAGATCCTGGCACATGGTAGGCTCTTACGAAGTCTTAGCTATTATTATTATTATTATCATCATTACTTCTAGAAGGACAGGCTGTGGTCACGTGAGGAACAGGAATTCCAGTGATCACATCAGCACCCTCTCACACCATGTGGACTTAGCTCTTGGCCATGGTGAAGGTTACAAGATGGCACCTGACCTGAGTTTGTGTCCCACCTCACCCTCTCTGCAGAGGCAGCAGAACCTGCAAGAGATGGCCCTGGTCTGGTCCTCTAGACATGCCCTGGAAGGGACCCAAGAGGCTTACCAGGACCTCGGATTTCACGGCTGGCCTGTAGATAAAGTTGGGCTCCTGATGGACCATGACAGGTTTGGAGATGGTGGACACGCCAGGGCCTCGAGGAGGCTGTGGGCTTGGGCAAAATGTCTACAGGAGTTAGTTTAAGAGACCTGTGTGAGGTCATGGTGGGTGGCCAAAGCCAGCTGTGGTACTTCTACACACATGCAAATCCACACCCATGCACATGCTAAGCCAGCCTGGTCCACTCCCCCTGCTGGAGGTCCCAGGAGAGTGATCCTCAGCAGGGGTGAGAAGCCTATTGGCCACAGAAACTACTGGTTGACTCTACAGAATCAGACACTTGAGCCAGAGCCTTGTTGAAGGTGCTAGCAGCCAGTGTCACTCAGAGGACATACTTTCCAGGTTCTCTGTTAGTGGCCATGGGTGCCATCTGCTGTCCCTTCCCTTCTCTTCGGCCATGGCTTCAGCCCCTGGCTGCAGCAGGAAGCACCTATTATTCCCGGTGGGTAGGCACGAAGTCTCTGGAGGCCCCAGGGTGAGGACCCATAAGAGGGGTATCCAGGGGAGCTGATGCAACCTGCCTGCTCTGTTCTAACCCACGTGGTCATCTTGGGCAAGACTTATCTGACAGGGTCACGACCCTGCCCCAAGCCCTTCCACAGCTCCCCACGGACTGCTGAGTTCACTGGCTGGACCCCCAAGGCTCTCCACAAGCTTCTTTACCTTCTTTCCTTCCTCCGCCTGCCTTCAGCTTTCAAAATGTCAGGCTTTCTTCCTCGAGGCCTTTGCACATGCTGTTTCCTACTGCTTACCGCTCAGGCCTTAGCTTGGCCCCACTCCTTCTAGAAGCCTCTCTTGAGTTTTCCCTCAACCCCCACTCCTCCCAGCACCTGCGCTTGCCTGCCTCCACCCTGCTTGTGTGGTAGTTGCCTTTTCCCCACTAGACTGTTTTGGGCAGGGACTATGGCTGTCTATCTAGTGGGGGCTCCCAGGGTCCAGCACAGTGCCTGGCATATAATAGGTGCTCAATAAACATGAGTTGAATGAATAAATGAACAACGCAATAGTATGGGCACATGCGACTCTGCCAGGCAGCAGATCCGGCGCTGAAAACCTCTCTCTGGCAGGCACTAGTATGGCGGGTTGCATGTGTCAAGCTGACACAGGTGTTTGTTGCCATCGCCTGAGGCCTGCTGATGGTTGAGCTGACTGCACGGGTGTGTGGTCACCCACACTTCCCACTGCAGCACTGACAACAGCTGGCTAAGGGCATGCAGGGAGGAGCAGACAGGTCAGGGTAGAGCGTTCACATGGACTGGAGGAAGCTGATCCAAAGCAGCCCCTGGCCTTCAAGTCAGGGACAACTCTGGCTTTGACATGGCTTGAGACATTTATGGCCTAGGTCTTCAGGGACTCCTCTTGTTGGGGAGCTTTTAACCATCCCTGTGCTCTGATCAGGAACTAAGTGTGGGAACTTCGTGATGCCTTGAAGAATCAGAGAAAGCTGGACCTTGTCTTGAATCTTGACTTTCCTTCCAGGTTTGGCTGCAATTACTTCCAATCCCACATTTACAGTGTCAGCCAAATTTTCTTGTATTCTGGACTCTCGATAACCACAGTTACCATCTACTGAACACCTACTGTGTGCCTGCCACTCATCTAAGTATTAATGGAGGATGCGTTCACATGTTAACTCATTTGGTCCTCATAACAGGTAAGGGCCATTGGCTTTCCCCTTTTTTGGATGAGGATGTCCAGGCTCAGACAGATTGAGTAACACATGCCCAGAGTCACCCAGCGGGTAAGTAGCAAACCCAGGATTCAAGCCTGGGCAGCCTGACTCCTTGCTGCTCCTTCTCACCATTTTCATATTCCTGGCACCTGCAATGCCCTTCCTCCCACTTCCAGGGACTCCCAGCCCTGAAGGCTCAGCTCATAAGCCCTCTACTCCACAGAAGCTCCTTCACCCTTCTATTAGAAGGAAATGCACATGGCCTATGCCTATGGTACAGCAAAATCCTGCCTGGGAGGCTGCTCACCCTTCAGATGGCAAGTCATAGAAAGCACAGCTGTGCCATTCTCCTCCCAAAGATGGGTACCGTACGACCATGGATTGTGGAATCAGATTTGTTAAGGGAGAGCTACTGCTCAGTTTGGTGGACGACACCTACAGAGAAGGATGTGGCCCTCTGTGCCAGGCTAACTCAGCCCCTCACAGCAACTCCTGGCTGGGCTTTGACACCCCCAGAACAGACTTCTTTGGGCCAGAGCTACAGGGCTCAGGATCCCCCACCAGGGGCCAGAGGGAAGCTGCCTCCTTCTCAGCATCTGGCACTTTCTTTCTTTCCCACCTTCCTGCTCCCCAGCTCTTCTGGATGCCCTGAGATGTGTATCCTGCTCTTCATGCAGGAACTCAGATCCACACAGGCAAGGGGAGGGTGTGCCTGACCACCGGCTCCCCAACAACCCCTACTCCTCTCAGGGAAGTGGACTACTTTTGCATTGACCCATTCCTGGTATGTGGCCATAGGAATGTTTTGTTTTTCCCTCCATGAGATGAAAGCTCTGTGTCTTCCTCAGGGATTGCTTCTTTCAAAATAGACTTTGGATTAAGAATAATGAATATGAAATATGTCTTTTTGAGAAAGATCAGTGTTCAGCCTCCAGACATCCAGGAAAAACATTCCTAGTCTTTTAAGAGTAAATTTAGAGATTTCTAGGAACTCTCTCATCTTCATTTGTTTTCCTATGGCTGGAAGTTGGCCAGAAATTTCTGGATATTAAACTTCAAGCCAGTGCAATTGGGCAGAGCCAGAGAAAATGGCACTGGGATGTCCTAACACTGCATTTGATAACGTTACTACTTACTTTATAGAGCCTAATATCTTGCCTTTGCTCCTCACCCTGCCCCACACCTCTTTTTCCTATTAAAATAGGGAGTCATTGCCCATATTTCAGGCTTTCTGGGATAATATCAAGAAATGACTGGATATAAAGCAGAGCTCTGGCTATTCACTGACATGATCTTACTGCCCCAAAAGTTACCGGACCACACTAGCCCAGAGGCGCCAACAGAGAGCACTGAATGCTGAGTGGATACATTGTGGTCCTTCCCAGGATCACGGACAATTCCCCACACAACACAGCACTTCAAGCTCAATGGAAACCATACACATGCAGGCTGTCCACACATGCAGGGCCTGGGCCATTCCTAGAAGATGGGGGGCGGTGATGATTCTTCCTGTCCCCATTCTCAGCAGTGGAGGACATGGGAAACAGCAGCCCTCCTCGCTCTTCCCACTTCTAAGCAAAGCATGCGGAACAGGGATAGTACCTTTGGGGTGGGCGGGACAGGGGAGCTGGTGGGCTTCCCACTGTGGTTCTTTGACTCCCAGTCCTCCAATGGATTGCCTGTGTCCCCAGGGCGGAAGGGGTGGTTGCCCAGAGCTTCTTCTAGTGCCGAGGGCAGTGGGCGGGTGGGAGTGAGGTCTTGGGTGGGGATGGATGGTGGGGGAGGGATGGGAATGGGCGGTGGGGTGTGCTGCACCCAGGGTGAGGATGAGGTGCTCACATGGCTGGATGAGGGCAGGAGGGGGGGTGCAGGGACCTTGGGGGATGGGTTGGAAGGTGGAGGGTGGGGCATCACAGGCAAGGCAGAGGGAGCCTTGGGGGGATAGTAGAACATGTCCAAGGGGATGTCATCCAGGTCCGTGGTGTGCAGGTGCAGTCCGCCTGCAAAGCGTCTCAAGGGTGGGACCAGGGGAGACACAGAAGGTGGGGGAGGCGGGGGCCCTGTGGTCATCTGGGGGATTGCGAAAAAAGCTCTGTAATCATTTGCACTAACTAGTGCTCCTCTTTACAACATCAAGTCTATTACTCTTCTAATCTGTTTCTCTTGCTTTTGGAGACCCACCACTTTCACATCAGAACCAAGAAGTTGCCACTTTTCTGCCACTTGAGTGCCCAGCTAAGTCCATACCAGGCAGCTGGTAGGTAGTGCCCAAATGCAGGAGGGTCCCAAATTGTGCCACCCATGGGTGATAAGTAGGGTGCTCATAGAGTTTATCCTATGGGAAGACACTTGAGGGGCTTACTCATCATGCCAGGACAATAGGCCTAACTGTTGTTAGGGACCATCTCCGAGCCTTATACTGATCACTCTGGAGGTAAAACTCAGAAATATAGACCGGCCTCTCTCTTCCTGCAAAGAGGAAGAGAGAGTGTGGTAGTAGGGGTGGGCCCTGGACAGTGGCACAAGTACCAGTGTGCCCAGGAACAGGTGCTAGTGGCCCTCCGACCTCTCACTGTCCCCAGGGTGGGTCATTCTGAAGGCAGCAGGAGGGTCTATGTGGAAACAAGGGCTGTATTACCTCTGAAATCTCATTATCAGCAGAGGAAATCTGCTCGAGCCGGGTCTGACAGAGCCTTTCCACCCAATACTGAATCTTGTCTGATTCCTCAAGGTCTTCCCGCTCTGTCTCAGACACCTGAGACCCAGCACCAGCACGGAAAGGAGAGGACAAAGTGCACACTTTGAATAGCACACAGACGGCAATAGCACAGAAGCACTTCTTCAAAAACTCCAGAGTACTGTCGGGTGTGTTGACTATCTAGACAGAGACCTGGCTTCCTCTGCCTGGCCCTCGAGGAGGTGGAATCAAGGGACAGGAAGGTGGGAGATGTCAAGATGACTTAACAGCCCTTGTAGGCAAAACCAGAAAAGGAGCTTAGGTACTGTGTGGGACCCCAGATGCCAGGGACCCTAAGACTCTAATGTTGTTTTAGTAGCCTGTCAGCGTATTCTAAGAGTTTAACTATTCCTTTCCCCCCTCCAGGCTGTCTTGTCCTCAGAAGCACAAGTTCGATTTGATTTTTAATTTTGTAGCTAATTTGTTCCTAATGCCAGATCTAATGCACTTCAGATTTTCCAGGACTTCTCTGGTTTTATAATCTAATGAGATTTTGATTCATGGAAACATTAAGGAAAAGCAGAAACAATGATATCGAAATCTCCTATAGCTACAGAGTTAAGGTCATCCATCTCACCTAGGGTAGGATTTGCCCGTGCTGTAAGATAGCTTTCGACATGTCTTCAGGGAGATAGCCTTAGATACATTCCCAGGGTGAAGAGGTCTAGCCTCGAACGAACCCTATGTTGATGGCTGCAGCCTTAGACTCACAGCCTGACTAAATAGGGGATAGCTTCAGACCCACCCCCTGTACGAAGGGGTTAACCTCAGACCCAAATTCTCAGAGCCAAGCCAGGTCGGGGAGACATGATCTTAGACTTATAACCTGAATATGGAGGCCAGACCGATTCAGATCTGTAGACGGATGAGGGGGAAGGCTAACTTCAGAGTGATAAACAAGGCAGAAGGTCAGCCTGAGGCTAACGCATCCCCTTCAGGATAACTAGCTTCACAGCCACACGTAAAGCGAAGAGGCCTCGACTCATACTCTGGTGAGAGAGGGAGAAGATGACAGACCAAACCTCTAGCCAGGTGTAGCAAGGGCTAACCTGAGACCTACGATCTGGGCAGAGAAGCTAGCCTCAGATCCAGACTATGAGCAAGGAAGCTAATCCCAGTCCCAAACATGCACCTAAACCAGGAACTCATCTCAGACGACCCTGGGGAGGTGGCATGATCTCACTCTCCAGACCGTGGGAGGAGGAAGGGCTCATCTTACCCCTGGACTGCATTTGTGGAGAACAAATCCAGATGGTCCCCGGAGAGCTTGGTGGGTGAAAAGCAAATTGTGTCTCGGGGAAGCTGGCCTGGCTTGCAAACAGGACACGTACCTCCTGGGCCAGCCGGTTGATCTTAAGTTGCTTTTCCTTCTCCAGCATTTCCTCTTTCTCTTTGTAAAGCTTTTGCTCAAACTCCAGTTCCTTCTTATTCTTTCTCAACTCTTGCAGGCTGTCATACTTGGCTTTCTTCTTATCTTTTCCTTTCTGATTAGACGTGGGATTGTTTTTATGACAAGGATTACAAGGTGGTGTTAACACAGGCACTGCACAGCAAACAGGCATGCAGTTCTCAGATAGTACTCAGCAATAATACCCCTGGTGAGCCTCTCCCCCAGCTCCAGTCTCACCACACTGGACACCAGAGCTCAGGTTTAGGATAGACAGGCCACTGCTACCCATTGTTGAATTGGAGACATACTACCTTTATCAGCCAGAACCAGCTTACTAGTTTACTCGCTGCGTGACCTTGGGTGAGTTCCTTAACCTCTCTGGGCCTGATTTGCCTTATCTCCAAAATGGAGGAAATAGCTGCCCTATAGACGTGTCATCCAGGACCAATGAAATAACATCTATGAAAGTGCTTTGTAAACTTCACAGTGCTTTGTAAATAAAAGGCACTGTTTTTATTTCCCAGTGTCTGGGCACGTCTTCTACATCATCTCATGTTTAGATAACAGACATGCATCCTGGGAGATTCTAAAGATGTGAGATTGCTGGCAAGCCTCCTCTGCAGATATTCTCTGTTCTGAGCTAAAGGAGGTGGGAGTCAGACTCAGACCTGGGGTGCTCAGGGCCAGGGATATCAGATTTTGCTTCATGCTTAAGCTCCAGACTCATTCATTCTAGAGAGTTGAAAACCAGTTCCCTCTGAACTGGGACCATCAACTAAGAACTAGCTGGAAACTGCAGGACTGGTAGATGGGGGAGTGGCCAGTAGGGTTTCAGAGGATCTGGGGAAGAAAATGAAGGACAGAGAGAGTCTTTATATTTCCTGTCGGAATTGGGCCCACAGAGCCTTCTTTCCTGGCTGTTCTGCTCATGTGATGTGATTTTAGGGAAGCCAGGCACTAAAGAAGGAAGAGAGTGGGTATCTATGGACTGCCTACGGGCCAAGGGACTGAAACTCTTGATCTCCAGATATTAGAGCCAAAGTCCTTTGCCTGATGTCAGACGTCTAGGAAGTGACAGTGCCAGGATTTGGGTCTGAGTCTTCCAGGTACCACAGTCTTTCTACTGTTCCCTGATGAGCTGGAGGCAAGGGGAGCAACCAGAAGGAAGTGTCAGCCTCTGCCACACACAGCATGGAAGACAGAGCTAGCATTCAGGACAAGTGGTGGCAGAAACAGTGAACACTCTGGGCAATTTCTGGGGCAAGGAGGAAGGTTCTTGGTCTTTGAGCTCAACTTCTGCCCTAGAATATCTTGAATCCTCCTAGTATCCAAGGCCAGGAGTAGGAAATTGAGTTCCTTGGCAATGGACACACAAATTTTATCTGCAGCTGGAGGGGTCTGGTGGGTTGTTATGGGCCTCTGATAGACTCATCGTATCTCCCTCCTGAAGATGCTTCCACCTCTGTGTGCTCCTAATGTGTTTTGGAGATGGTCACCTCCAGGACCCACCTCCAGAGCAGTCTATGAGCATCTTGAGAAAGTGGTTCTCACTGCTTTAGAGTCCTTCCTGCTTGGTCCCTTGTGTGTCTATTCACTATACTCTCAGCTCACTTGATGGATGAATTCCCGCCATCATGTTACAGATCAGACAGCAATTTCCCAAGAGGACTCAGAAACATTCTGTCTAATGGCAGCTTGCTTGAATAAGGGCATGACCTCCCTCAGTGGGCACCATGATAGAAAAGGCCATTCTGTTGATTTAAAAAACTGATCAGTGCAAAGATTTTAGAGCAAGGGCTCCAGGGTGGGGCAGGCTGACAGTAGACAGTTTTGTCTCACACATAGGAAAGTCACATCTGTTTACAGATGCAGAAGGGCAATTTGCCATATAGCTTTGCTCACTGATACCATACTACCCTCCACACGGGTTACTGAGTTGCATGTGAATCTGCCTCCCCAGTCAGAGAATGGGCTTTTGCAAGGAGGGCTGGTCTGCATTATTCCCTAAGGCCGTGTTGGAGAAAGGGCTTGTCAGAGCCATGAACTCTTCAGGCCCCAGCACAGACTTGGCAGGGCCACAAGCCTGGGGGCCTTGAGCCCCAGAAATGGTCTGGAGATGGTCCCCTCCAGGACCCACCTCCAGAACAGTCTATGAGCATCTTGAGAATTAGATCCCAGAGGGTTCTACTGCCAAGATTGGAATAGAAGACATTGAAGCTTTAAATATATGTACACACACATATATGTATATATATGTGGGGGGTATGTGCGTGTATTTATATTTTTGAAATAGAGTCTCACATTGTCACCTTGGCTAGAGTACAGTGGTGTCATCATAGCTCACTGCAATCTCAAATTCCTGGGCCAAAGCGATCCTCCTGCCTCAGTCTCCTGAGTAGCTGGGACTACAGGCAAATCTGCATCTTTTAAACAATGGGAATTTGTGCATTAATGATCATGGCCATGGATAGCGACTTGTATTACTTGGGGACTTGGTGTTTCGGCTTCTGGGAGACAAATCATCTCTCACGGCTCCAGAAAACATACTGATGGATTTTCAGAGCTAGTATGAGGGGCATGATTCTGTTGTCTTTTTAGCTGTCAGTTAAATTCATGGTAAATATTCCTTTTGGTCCAGACTGACTGGAGAGGCAGATGGGGTGATTGTACTCTGGCTTCTGCCTTGAAGTGATTTTCTCTCTTTTGGAAATGAAAATGAAAGTCCAAATGCTAGCTGTTTCTGGAGAGACTGAACTCAGGAATAGGGAAAAAGCAGTCCTACCTGTTTGCCAACAGCAATTTTCAAGATCACATTTATGATGGGGAGGGGGGTAGGTCTGTGAAGGAAATTCTAGTTCTTTCACATTTATATAGTTAATAGCACCTGGGGAAAAAATAGACCTTTCATCTCCTTTTCTTATTATTCGTGTGTGTTTTCTTCACTGGGTTCTAGTAGGGGCAGCCTATGGAGAAAGATTAGAAATCTAACCCAATGAGACATCCTTTACCATAGAGCCAGCCTGTAAAATGAAAAAGATAGTCTTACAAGGCCGAGTCCATTCTGAGACCGTGACGATGTGGGAAGGAGTTCCCTGAGGAACTCTGTTCTGGGTTTATTCAGTGGTATACAAATCATGATCTCTGTCCCTAGGTAAAGACTCTCAGCTCTGTCAGGAAAAAATACGGCTGTCTATTATCTTAATAGGAACATTCTGGCAGAGGGGGTGGATTTTCCCAGTACATCCGATATTCCCATTTTAGAGGCAGAGAGAAATTATGTATCATCAAGGTCTCCTAGATGCCAGTGCTTTGGTTTCTGGAGGACCAACATCTTGCCAGAAAGAGACAAGTGATAACATCCAATTTAGCGCACCCAGATTTATGCCAATGCCTGATTTCCAAACACCAAGTCATCTCGAATGTCCAATTACAGATATTAACAGCAGGGTTTTCATAATCAAATGTCAATGTGATTTAGAAAGAAAAAGGACAAGAGAGTTTTATGGGGCCTGGAGATAGTCTAATAAGATTTAGAGAGAAAATTAAAGGCCATGGAGACTGGAAAAATGCATTATCCATGGGGGCACGCACAGATACTTGTAGGGTAGGCTTGTGATTGGTGTAGATCTCTGTCCCACCCCTGGGCAGCAAATCTCCGGCCTGGGCAGCCAGTCTGCATCCGGCACAGTTGGTCTCATAACCTGCGAACACCCACCGTGACATTTCACTGTGTCTGATCCCATGCTGCTTGCCTCTAGTTCTACTCGACAGAAACAAAATAGATGCTTCCTGCCCCTGCCCCGTGTGATCAGGGATGTACACAGTGCCTGGTGGTACTTGGGGAGGTCTCATGCCCAAGCATACCCTCCCCCCATGATGCACCTGCCATCTGACATCAGCCTGACACAGGGGTGCAGCTGGACTTAGCCCTCCATGTGACCCTCCAGGTCACACCATTAAGAGTTGAAAGGAACAGACATGTTTGGAAAAGGTCCAAAACCACAGCAAACTCAGGAGCAAACCAGCACAGCACTTGGTCATGTCCTACCTTCCGGATGGTTGGGAATTTGCCATCGTAACGATAAAACCACCCAAAGGCTATAAGAACACAGAGAACAGAAGAATGAGACACAGTTCAGATAGGCCAGAGTCCCACCGGCAGCAGCTGGGAGCTGGGTTCCCGAGGAACATGTGGCTTTGTGAGAGGAAGAACAGCGCCATCAGATCCAAGAGCAGAACTGCACCCTCTGTCCAACTCTCCGCTCACCTGGCCTCACCTGGGTTGCAGAGCAAGCCCAAGACCACCTGGGAAAAGCCCCAGTTCCCAGGCTCTGGGTCACTCTCAAATGCCTCTCCGGAGGACACTGGCTTTAGAAGTCAGTGCCAGAAAATCAGAGAAAATCCCTTGTGGACAGATGAGCTTTTCCCAATCACAGCACAGTGTCCAAATACAAAGCCCCGTTGAAAGAGAACGAGGCCTCTCCTAACCGACGCCTGGTCCCTCCATCCAAGAAATGGCTGCAGACAAAAGCCTGGCTCTCTGCCTGGAACTGTTGTCAGACAGAACAAAACTGTCTTGTTTCACAGTGCAGGCCAAGTCCTCTGCTTTCAACATTGAAAGTACACTGGGAAGGATGGCTCCAGCAGCAGTGGGCAGGAAATGTGCCCAAGAAAAGCATGTCTCAACCCAGGCCAGATAACAAGGACACTGGCCCCCTTCCATTCCCAGGCAACAGCTTAACAGAGTAGTATCCCAAACCTGAAGTTCTCTGGTTCTGGGGGAAATGGCTTAAGTAACTGCTTACCCTTGATGAGCCTGAGCACTGGAAGAGGATAGTGAAAACTTTCTGTTGGACCAGGCACTACCTCCTTAGTTGCTGGGTCTAGGAGTGGTCCAGGGGGTCCTGGAGGAGAGGCCAGAATACCAGAGGGAGGACTTCGGTTCAGGCTGTGTCAGTGGCCCAGTAGCTACTGGTGTGCATCAGCTGATTACCAGTAGGGCCTGAGTCCTGTCCTCAAGGTTTTGTACATGGTGCTTGGGCCAACCCAGGTTTCAGAGGAGCTCTGCAGACTCAAGTGGTCCCCCCAGTGCCAGCCCCTCAGAGCTGGGTGTGTGTCCTGCTGTCAGGAGGAGGCAGGCAGAGCGAGCAGCACAGCAAGGCCAGGAAGCAAAGCGGGGGCGCGAACCTGCTCTCCCAGCTCCTCCATGCCTCCGTGTAGGTTGTCTGCGGGCTCGAGCTTGGGCTCTGCTCCCTGATCATCTACCCAGGGAAGAGGAGGAAGCAGTGAGCAAAGAGGGACTTGGGAGACTGAGAGGCCACAGGGGCTTCCCAGAAGCCTGGGGACCTGTGAACAGCTTCCTCCACAGTAGCTGTGAAGTCAAGGGCAGGGACGGAGCTCAGGAGCCCAGAGCAAAGATTTCTTGGTCTGGGCTAGTATGTACCACGTGTCCACCCTCTGTAGCTTTAGTTTCTCCATCTCAATGGGCTAACAATGGGGGCCTCTGATCTGACGGCAGCATGAGAATCATTTTGCAGGGCATTGGGTTGAAGGTTTCGAGGTTTGGGGAAGATGGGAATGTTTGAGGTTTCTCGAGGGCAAGAGTTTGTAATGGGAGAACAGCTCCTCCTGACCTCTGTTCACCACCCTTGCCTTGGTGCTCCACTCCTGTGGGATGTCTGTCCAGTGTGGGCAGCATATGGAGGCAGGGGTCCTGAGATAAGGAAATCCCTCAGGCAGGGCCCATGTGGTTAGGAAGACCCAAATTTTGACTTAATGCATAGGGGAGAGTTGTTCATTCCATTGGTTTCCAACCTGGACTCTGGCCTCCTTGGAGCCCTGGATGGTAGTATGCAGTCTGCTCATGAGCTGCTCTTTAATGTTTCAGAAGCTTAAAAGAACTTGTCCATTGGCCTATGAAAGGCTATGTGTTAAATTACTTTGCAGTAGGCTCAAGTTCCATTTATTCAACAGTGGGCATTGATGCTCCCTTGCTAACAATTAAGGACTACTTTTACTTAATAAAATAATAGGACACAGATGATTACTTAATAATTTGGTAGAAAAAAGCCCTCAGTTTCCAAATCATGGGGTCTATTCTGGTGGGAGTTGGGGAGATAACTGATGGGGTCCTGGATGGGGAGAGAAGGTTGGATACCTCTTGCTTATTAAACCTCTTCATCTCCCAAGAACACGTCCAGCTCGGGGATTCTTAATAAACACCTTACCTATCACCCCCTACTGTTATCTAAGATAAGGAATGTCCTTTTAGAGGTCTTGGTGGCAATATCCTGGCCTTGGGCTTGGGGTTCTGCAGGAAAAGCCATGGGTAGGTGGGAAGAAGCAATTGTAAGAGCACCCCCCCTGGATAGGTACAGGGGTAGTCAGTCCCGTGCGCATCATTAGGACCAGTGACTTCATTTTCCAGGTAAGAGAGGCTCCACACTCTGACAGAGTCCACCTCTTTGCAGGCACAGAGCCTGGGTTGGGTATAACCTGTGGCTAACTGGGTCCTGGAGATGAAAGGTGCTCAGGAAAGAGTTGGCTGGGCCTGGGGCCTGCTGGCCCAACATGGCCCAGAATGTTCCAGCCTTGGGCAATAGGGAGAGAGGCAGGAATTGAACTGGCTCGGGGAGTTCAACGCATTTCCTGACTTAGATCCAAATTAGAACTAAATTGCCAGTGTATATGGAGATGGCTGAAGGCAGCAGCTGCCCAGCTCAGCCAGCAGACGGGGCCATCAATCCCATGCTTGGTGACGCTGCCTTAGAATACGTTTATCTTTGGCAAAGGCAAAATCCTATTTCTTTTTATTCAAGAAGCTTGACCTGGTTAAAAAGCACTACATAAATAGCTAGCTTTCACTAGAGAGGGCTTTTATTTCCTATAGTTCCTGAGAGGGTGTGTTTACTGTGAACCCGAGACCCAGTTTCTAGAAAGGTACTAAATCAGCTAGGATTACTTTCATGAAAAGCAATTAAAATTGATTTCTCTCCTTCTGAAGCTCCTATTTCACTAATAAGAGCAAATTAGCTGCCTGTCTAAACATGGATTATTCACCTGGAATTTAGCCCTGGCCACATCCTTAACTAATCCCGAATGTCATGGGAGAGGCTGATGAAAGTGCACTTTGTCCTTCCAAGAGGACCGTGAGATGACTCTGTGCCCTGCCGCCAGGTGGGAACGTGCTGGGAGCTGTTTGCCCTGAACCAGGGAGGGGTGAAATGGAACCATCCACGTGCCCTGCGCCTATTCCTTGGTGCAAGAGGCCTGTGTTGGCAAGTTGATGCCCCTTTAGGGTTGATTATGATCAAAAGTTGGGGACAGAAATATGAAGACCCCATCACGGTGTCCTAATGGACACCACAGCAGAGGTGGTTCTTGAGTCCAGATTCACCCCTTCACCCCATTCTGGAGGTCCACAGGTCAGCTGAGCACAATCAGCTGGACCAGAACCTGTCCCACATCAGTTATAAGTGGAAACAGCTGTAAAATGGGACTGAGCAGCTAACCAGGAATCTGGACCCATTGTTGCTCCAGGAGCCCACCACTGGCACACTGAAGAAAGGCTGGGATTGAGGCCCTTGCTGTCCCCTGACAGTGTGGACTGCCTCTTGAAGAGACATCTGGAAGGTGGGGCTAGAGAGGGGGACAGGGAGCAGTTGGTGGGGCCTGCACTGAAACTGGAGGTGAGGATGCAGGACAGATGAAGCCGGGAAGTGATAAGGAGATGTAACTGCCCAAGCTGGTGTTGATGGTGGAGACGATGAGCAGCCACCAGGCCACAGCTAAGTGTCCGAGAGAGGTCTCCCAGTGCCGTCCCTGCAAGGACGTGAAGTGGTCCACGTATAGGGCTATAGTTGCTGGGGTCACTCTAGGTGACCTCCTTCCACAGCTGCCTGTCAACCTGGGCCACCAGAGCCCTCCCTCTCTTTCTTGGTGATGGATGACTCCACCCAGCCCCAGTTCAGAACAAAGAAAAAAGGAACTAAGATAGTAGTAATCCCATGAGCTAGTTTGCCTCTGCCATAGCCCTTATTCCCTCTTCAGGCTGCCTGAGACTGTGTTGGGGGGACCTGGGAGCCGAGTGTGTGGAGCAGTCTCCTGGACAGGGAGGACAGGCAGGTGCCTCCCACCCCATGCCCTGGAAGATGCCCCCTGACACATGACTGCTCCCACCCCTGAGAAGGAACTGCAGTCCAGAGTGCCATGGCCTCCTCATAGGGAGGTGGTGGTGAGCAGAGGGACACCAGAGTGTCCGTCTGCCTCCTTAGCCCCTGCCTGGCCCATGATGCTTACACTTTGGCTTGCGAAGGGGTACAGGGTGCACCTCGGCGGTGATGGTTTGAGGCAAGAGCAGCTGTTCCTTTGAGCCCCAGTCTTCTTCCCACTGCTTCTTAAACTTCTCTTCCTCTTCCACGATCCTAAAATGAGACACACACACATCCCCTCGATACACATACCTGTGATGGGAGTCAGAACCTTCTCAGGCCCACCTCCTGCCTCTTGGATAAAACACAGTGCCTGAAGTTTATATTCTAAATTGAGTGTGAACACCAGCTTGGGCAATTACATATGACTATGTTCTAGTAAGTTACCCTACTATAATAGCTTTACTAGGATGATGGACTGGCTTCAAAGGAGGTTCCACAAGTGGAAAAAAGGGGCAGGTAAACTGGTCTGGAGGTGGCCTCTGGCCAGCCACACTCCCATAAGCACACTCATGTCCATGCACAGACACACTCAGACCCCAGGTACTCACTGTTCCATCTCCTTCCGGTATCGCTCATTTTCCTCTGCTGCCTTCTGGGCAATTTCCTTTCTCCTTCTGAAACACAAATGCAGACTGGCATGTTTGGAAGTTAACTCTTTCTGGTAACTAATTCCTGGGTCAAGAAAAGTTTTAAATGGCTTTTCTAGGCTCCCTTCCAGGCATCCTTGGAATGCTTTTGGCTTTTGAGGAAGTTATCCAACAAAGTCTGGGCCCTCCACTCCTGTGTGGTTTCGTCTGGCATTGCTGAGCAGAGATTGTGTGTTTTGGGAGCCAGGAGGCAGGTCTTGTGAGGGCCATACTCCGCACATCCACCTCCAAACAGACAATGTGACTGACAAGAGGCAGGTCCCGGACTGAGTGAGGTTCTCCCTGGGAGGGCCCCAAGCCCCAGGAGCAGAGCAGGGGATGCTAAGCACATGTGATTCTCTGGGCTAATTCTGTGATGCGGGAGACAGGGGCATCCTTTCCCTTTCATTTTCCAAATACATATTAGGTGCCTAGAAGTGCCTACAACATATGAGGATTTGAATTTTGACAGTAGCTTTCTCTTTATGAATTGCTCACCTCCTGTATTCTCTCAGTCCACCATTTATTTTCCTGTCCTTCCTGGGGGTCAGGTGAGCTTTATCACTACAGGTGGGGCAGCCTGTGGGGACTGCCAGGCTCTTTCGCTAGATTGCCTGGGTGTGATCCCAGCTTGGCCATGCGTGACTCTGGACACAAATGGCTTAACCTCTCTCTCTGAGTCTCAGTCTCCTCACCTGTCATATGAAGTTAATAATGTGGGAATTAAATGAAGAAATATAAACAAGGCCCTGAAATAATACCAGCCATGTGGTAGATGTTTGATAAATGTTAGCTGATGCTGGCTGGTAAGGTCCTCATTTTTTTTATTCTTGGAGGCTTGGTAATCAGGTGACTCTTGTTGGCAAGGAGGGCAGGGACAGGTGGCCTGAGGCAGAGGATGGATGTGTTGACCTACCACTGAACCCATCTCATGTGAGGACGGGCTACAGGGGAAGAGGATGAAGTCGGGCCATGGATACAGTGGGCAGGGAGCAGGGCAGTCAGGGCCATACAGAGGTCGAGGAGGGTGGGGCAGGGGCGCTGGCCACACTCACTGCCGCTCCATCTCCTGCTGCTCCTGGAGGATCTTGTTGGACTCCATCGCCAGCCGCTTCTGCATCAGAAGCTCTTGCCGCTGCAGCTCGTGCTGCCTGGCCTCCTCCAGCCGCTCCCGGTCTGTCATGAACAGCTCCCGGCCCTCACGGGGAGAGAAGAGGCTGCTTGCTTAGAGCCCTGGGGAACCTGGGTGTGCACTGTTACACAGCCTAGGGAGCCAAGATGTGGGGTATCTTCCTAGCACTGTTAGGTACTGTGGCTCTTGTGGTCTCTGACCTGAACTTCACCTTGCTGGGCACAAGTCCTCTCCTTCTGCTCTGTCAGAGCTTCAGGGAAGGAACCTCTTGGCCCTCCCAAGGGACAGAGATTAGAGGGGTCAAGGGGCTGGAGTTGAAGGTCAGGGGTTATGGGCCCTGCCAGTTCATTTTGTACTTACAGCCCCTGCTACGATGGAGATGGTCAGGCTGCGGCTACTCTTCAGCACGTTCACAGCCTGTGTGGACAGGAAGATAGTCAGCTGAGGCCTAACAGACCACAGGGGTCCAGGCAGAGAGCACCGAAGGTCTCAGGCACCGTGGCAGTCAGGGTGGGGAGGCGGGTAGGGAGATGATAAAGGCTAGCAGGTGAAAACCCCCCACATCTCACCTCCTTGTGGTCCAGGTTGGAGAAATCGATGCCGTTGACTTCGACAATCTGATCCCCCGTCTGGTGGAGACATGGACAAAGATTAGTGTGTCTGCTCCATCTATATATTCACCCATCTGCAGGAAGGGCAACCCTAGGGGGCCAGGGCAGACAGTGGGTCTTCAAACCACTGCACTTCAACTCTTCCTAATGAGAAGAGCAGTTAGAAAGCTTTGATGGCACCTTGGGAGGGCCTCAAGCTCATCCTGGCACCCTTCAACCCTGTAACTGTGAGAACATAATAATTGTATATATTTATAGGGCACATGTAACGTTTTATACAGACACACAGTATGAATTAATTGGGATGTCCATCACCTCAGGCATTTATCATATCTTTGTGTAAACAATTCCATTCCTTTACTCACTTTAAAGTATGCCCTAACCCATAGCTATCAGTGATCAAATATGACACCATTAGAGCTTTATTTCCTTGGCTAAATTGGTGACATGTGCTTTAGAAATCCCAATTTGTAGACACAGGAGTCCTTGGGCTTCTCGTATAGCAGAAGCTGTGTTGAATCATCACCATAATAGAATAGCTAACATTCATGATCATTTACTGCATGCCTGGCACAGTTCTAGCCTATGTGTTAATTAATTTAATCCATGTATCAACCCTGGACAGAAGGCACTATTGTCTCCACTTTATAGAAGAGGAAACTGAAACACAGAACATGAAGTAACTTGTCCAAAGAAGTGGTTAAGAGTTCCTGTTTTGGCATCAGAATACCTCTTGAATCTCAGCCCTTCCATACTAGGTATGTGACCATGGAAAAATCACATACTTCCTCTGGGTCTTAGTTTCCTCATTTGTAAAATGGTGATAATGATAGTACCCAATCCTCAGAGCTCTTGTTAAGTGTAAAGGCTAGAATTATATCCAGTGGAAGTAAACACTCCCTGAATGTCAACTTGTTGATTACTTTTTCCACATTTCCAAGATTGGGACCAACGATAGAGATGGAGAAGACACAGAGGGGCCACGTGTCCCGCCCCTGAGAAGCTTTCCCTCAGTGGAGGGTCATGTGGGAAGGCACAAGCCTCCATCACCACTTGTGGGACCACTCTGACCTTGTGTACTGAGGCCCACCAGTATCACTCACCTCCAAGCCCACCTCGGCAGACAAGGAGCCAGGCTTCACGTGGCTGATGAAGATGCCGGGTTTCTGGATGGGGCCGCTGGAGATGCTGTGGGAGATGAGAATTGCGTGATGCCTTGCTCTTGCTGCTTGTCCCCTGTGGCACTGACTCATTCTTAATGTCCTGCCTCCTCTGCCTGATGTCCAGTGCCCAGGGTGCAGGTCACATATGGGTTCAGGACCCAGTGTTTACCTCTGCAGGTTCCGTCTCTCTGTCCAGCCGACCCCGGGAAACAGCTGCAGAAAACCTCCTACACAACACATTGCACATGCCATTTTTTCTTTCTAGCACTTCCCTGCTCATTCTTGAGACTCAAATGCATCTCCTCTACAAGGTTTTCATATGACCTCTTATTTTCTCCCAAGACTAACCACTTGCTCCATTTTCAGTGCTCCTGTAACATCTATAGCAAGGTTGGCACTTACACTGTTGTTCTCCCTTCCTCTATCTGTGGCAGACATCACTAATCCATCATAGCACTCCTTCCCACCAAGCCTGGATATGGCCTTAGAATCCCTTCCAAAATAGCACCCTAGACAGCCTCTGCTAGGTGATTAGAGATGGCACAGAAAGGAAACCTATTTGCCATCCCTGACCCAGAATGTAGCTCCTTTAGGGTCCTTGTCACCCTATATTATAAATATTTACATGGTTGGCTTCTATATTAGGCTGTCATCTCCTAGTCTTTTTTATCACTTGTGCTTGGCACAAAAGCACTGAATACTTGAGAATGAAAGGTAATAAGAATAACAAATAATAATAGCTGAAGTAATAATATTTACCAACTGCTTACTAACTACCAGGCACTAAGCTTGGGTACTTTACTTTCTCCACAACTACCCTGTGATGTGGGAATTGTTATCCTCAATTTATAGAAGGAGAAACTGAGGCTCAGAGTGGTTAAGTAACTGGTCTCAGGTCCTAAAGCTCTAAGTGGGAAAGCAGGATTGAACTGAGATTTGAGTGATTATGGCACCTGCATATTTAACAAGAATGTTCTATAAGGCCAAATGCTTGTTTGCAATTCCCTGGATGACCAGCCAAATAGGCTCCTTTTGCAGTGACTCAAGGGCCCAGCAAAGGGACATAGTTCTTTCTGCCTCTGGGTCTCAATTTCCTCATCTGCAAGATGGAATCTGATAAAGTTGCCACTCTGGCCCACAGGGCTCTTGTGAAGCTCAGAGGGGAAGTCAAACACCAAGCAGTGTCCTCACTGGTACACATGTCACATCTCTGGTGGGGAAGCATCTCCTCAGAAGCAGCAGTGAGGAAGGGAAGAGGTATCAGGGTCCTACTGGGGTCTACAGGCCATGAATGAGCCCCTGGTGTAACTGCCACCCACCTGCAGCCAAGGCCCCGGGAGCCCACCAGGCTGATGAAGATCTTCTTCTCTTTGTTTTCCCGGTTCCCGGTAGAGCCCAAACTGCCCCGTCCACCCTGGAGGAGAGACAGAAGCAGGTTACTGGGTGTCCACATGCATTCAAGTGGCCTCTTGAACTTGTGAGACCTTCAGAGCAAATGCTGCCAAGTTCACACGGGCAGGACTGACATTCTGTCCCTGGGGATGTGCCTACCGGTCCAGGATGCCCTGGGGGCCTGTGTGAAGCCCCTGAGGGCACATCCCTAGAGCAAGCCCTGACTTCAGGAGTGCCTGCCCCTCTTCAAAGCCCACCCCATACATACCCCATCACAGATGGTCCCAGCCCTTACCTCGGATTCCGACACAAACTGATCCACATACTGCCACTTGAGAGGCTCATCAGGAGAGCTGATGGGAAAAGAGAAGGAATTTGTTAGCAGGAAATGTTTGAAGGGCCACATCTGGAGCCTCCAACCTGGCCCAGGAACAGTGTGGCAGGAAAGGGCCAGCCCCCAGGACCCTGTGTCCACAAAAAAGTGTCTGCCTATAGAGGAGAGTCCTGCTCACCTCTTCACAGGGATCAGGCCGATGTCTGTGGGGAAAAGGCACAAGGGTTAGCACAGCTCCTCTGGCCTCCTTCCTTTGCCCAGGAGCTGGGGACCCCCGCTGCCTCCGCCACCCCACCATTTCTAAGCCCCACCTCCTCTGGCCTCACTCACGTCTCACTTTGATGGACACGGTCTTCTTAGTTCGGATGAGGTTGATGACCTCCTCATGGGTGCAGGAGGAGATGGAATACCCGTTGATCCGGACGATCTCATCCCCTACCTTGACCACAGACAGGGAACGAGCACCAGGGGAAGGGAGTGTCAGACAGCTGGGCAGACTCTCCAGAAAAGGGAACAACAGCCATGCTGTCCCCTAGACTACACCTCAAAATGTGCCCTATTACCGGTCACAACCAGCCTGCCTTCCATCAGCCAGGGGATCCTGGGACAGGTGGAATTCCCAAGCAGCCTTTCTGCCTCATTTTACAGATGGAGAAACCAAGATGGGGGTGAGAGGCAGAGCAAGTGGGTGTCAGAGCTGAGAGTAAAACTCAGGACTTTGCACCCTTGTTCTGGTGCCCCTTCCACCCTACGAGGGCTCCATCAGGTTCTGAGATCCATGTAAAGGGGGACACTTCACCTAGTTTTCAGTAGCTCTTGCCAGGACTTTGTCCCTCCAGCCCCTGGGAATCAAGTTCTCTGGTCTCTATTAATCACTATAATACTATGACTGAGGTGGGACCGTCTGTGACTCCCAACCCAAGCTCACATCACTGACATATACACATGATCTCTGTTTTTCCACTGATGGAAACTTGATGAATGTTTTAACTCTGCCATGGCCCTGACCTTCTGAATTCCTTTTCTGGGAGCAAGTGAAGAACAGTGAATGATGCTTTGGTATCAGATATCCTGGGTTCAAATCCCTTCTTCTATTTTTATTAGCTATGTGACCTGGGGCAAAGTCTCTTGAATGCTCTGAACCTCAGTTTTCCTCATCTGTAAAATGGGGAATACTCCGGTTGCTGGAAAAATTAAGCAAATTTGTACAGGTAAAGCCAGCCAGTGCCTGGCACACAGTAAGTGTTCCATAAATGGTTGCTATTATTATCACTGGGCCAGAGCCCTAAATAGGCTGTTCAGATCCCTCTTCAGAGGGCTTAGTCCACAGCGGATTGGTAGATGGAGACTAAGGGGCCTGCAGGGCCAGCCCTGGATGCAGATTCATGGTGAGACTGCCCCCTGCTGGACACTGCTGCTGGCTTTCCCAGGTACCTTGGCCCTAGGGATTAATTCTGAAGCTCCCCATTTAATAATCACAGGGCTGGACATCAGCTATAACAGAGGTCTAAGGAAGTAATGTTTTGTCTAAGATCACACAGTCAGTAGCTGCAAAACAGAGGCCCTTGTCTGAGGCCAGTGCAGGTCAGCTGGGGGTTTAACTCAAACCTTGTGTGCTGATCCTTTGGCAACTTGCTAGAACATTTGGGGGATGCAAGCTGGACTCCCTGTAGCCTGGGCAGGCAGGGAATAGGTGGGTGCACAGCTTCAAGGGGTCCTCCAGGGCCGCTCCCTCCCTCAAAAGTCACCTTCTTACTACTGCCAGGAATACTTCCCTCTTATTCTTGGACACAGACCCCCAGTCTTCTCAGGACCTGTCATGAATGTGGAGGAGCTCAAAAAGGTACAATGGAGGGGGGCTTGCTAGAGATTTCTTGGGACCTCTAATAGAGGAGAGAAGCTGGACTAGTTCTTCGCACCTATTTTTTACAACAATCCTGCAGAGTAGGAGTTTGTGTTTGTGTTGATCAGATGAGGACTCTGAGGCTTAGAAAGGTGAAGTGCCTTGCCCAAGGTCACCCAGCTAGTAAATAGTGCTGTTGCTGGGATTTGAAGTCAGGTATCCCTGAGAGATAAGTGTTGTCTCTTGGGTGTCTGGAAGCAGAGAAGGGCGCCTGGCCAAGCCAGGCTGCATTTCCCTGTGCCCTGTTCTCTCTGGATCCTTGCCACAAGGCCCGTAAGCCCACAAGTTCCCTACAAAGGCAACAATTACTCTCTCCATTTTATAGCTGGGACAACAAAGGCACAGAGAATTATTTTCTAGCCCTAGTATATGCAGTAAATTGTATAGCATGGCTGCCTGGTTCAGGGCTGAGCCCACAGTGTAAGGCAAGATATTCTTGAAAGGAAATCTCACGTATCTCCAGTAGAGAGAAAAGATCAGAGGGATGGACCTCTGGGACGAGGTCCCATTGGAGAGTCCAACAGCCTCATAGGTCAGATCAGTACAGGGTTGTCAGCCTAGCCAGGCTGTATCTGAACCTGTTCCCTCCCCTGCTTTCTAGAATCTTCTTCCCACTACTCTTAAAAGTGAAATCTCCTCTGAAACACAAACCCTAGAAAGGTCAATGGATGCAGCCATTTCCCCCAAGCTCCTCTGAGTAAAGTTCTGTTCTTGTTCCTTAAAGGGAAATTGCCGCAGAACCGCGGTCAGAATGATTCCCACACAGCCCCTGGCTCAGGTTGCAGGATCGACTTTCCTCTCCCTCTTTCCCTGCATGGAGTCCTGCAAAAAGCCCTTTGTGTAAGGGCCACAGTGATATGACAATCTGAGGGACAGCAGCACAAAGGAAAGATGAACTCGGCAGCCAGAGAAAAGGTCGATAACGTGTAAGCCTGAGAAATGGCTGTGAAGGTAAAACGCAGTTTCATTAAAATGCCCCGATGCTCCCAGTCACGGAGGTACCATTGAGAAATGTTTATTCTAGGAGCAGAGCTCACCCTGGAAAAAAAGGGCCTCAGCTGACGCCAAGAAAGGAGCTCATTATGTTTCTTCTCTGGCTGCATTTCTGGGCTGGAAAATGTGCTGCAGAGGAAAGGAATAATGAAGGGGCTGAAATTTCAGACACCACCAGCAAGCAGTGAGACAGGGATTTAGAACAAAGCGATGTCTGTCAGCTCCCTGTTTCCACCCCGACTCCATGGTGTCCTGTACCATTAGCCCTTGAGCCCCCTGAAGCCCCTGGCTTGGCAGAATTGTAGTGTTGATAACAAACATGCTGGAGGCTCTGGGACATGGTAGGAGGGCCTCCTTTATCTGCAAACACAAAAACACAGCTCTGGGCTCTGGCAGTAGTGAGGCTTAGAGGTCTGCCCATCTCTGCTCAGGCACTGAGGTGTGGGGACCTTGAGGGAGAGGTACCTCGGGTGCTGAAGAGAGGTTTCTGGGCTTGGCAATCGGGAGACCCAGGTTCTCATCCTGCCTATGCCACTCACTGGCCTCCTAGCCTCTGTTAACTCTGCAAAATGGGGATGGCTCCGTTAGCGCAGGAAGTAAGAACTGGCTGTGAGTGTGTTACCTGGCCCATTACAGGTGTTTCATAAACTCCCCTCCCCCTCAGCATTTACTTAGCAAATTCACAGCACTTATGTACCAGGCATTGTTATAAGGACTTTCTAATATTCATTCATTTCATGCTTATCCAATCTAATGAGGTAGATAGCATCGTCATCCTCCCATTTTATAGATGAAGAAACTGAGGTGCAAGGTTAAATCATGTCATCAAATGACTTGAAGTTTAATGAAGAGCAAAGCCAGGATCCCAGCTACTTGGGAGGCTGAGGCAAGAGAAATACTTAAGCCCAACAGTTTGAGGTTGCTGTGAGCTGTGATGCCATGGCACTCTACCAAGGACAACAGAGTGATACTCTGTCTCAAAAAAAGAAAAAAGAAATACCTCATTTTACCTAAGCTATGTATTATGTCACCTATAGAATTGGTCATTTAAAAACAAAGCATATTCATAATCCCAAAAAAAAAAAAAAGAAGAAGAGCAAAGCCAGGATTTGAGCCTGAGTGATCCAACTTCAAAGTCTGTGCTCTCATACATCACATTGCACTGGGCTTTCTTTTTCCCTGCTGGTAAAAGGTGACATATCTAAAGCTGATGTGTCTGGACAACACTGTGCTTTTCTGCTAAGAAGCAGGAGGTGGGGAAGTGAGCAGCAGCAGGTGGGAAGAGGCAGTGGCCAGGTTCCCAGGTTGACTCAAGAAAACAAGTAATTGCCTGTGGCCTGATTTCTGCGGGAAATCAGGTTGGGATGTGTCGGCCTTGTCCTCCCCCAAAGGCTTGGAAAAGTGAGTGACCACACTGCATGCCCAGCCTAGTGGATGAGTGAGGGGGGAAGCAGGAATCCTGAGGTCCTGGCCCCCCACCCTCCTCACTCACCTGGAGCCCGACGCTGTCTGCTTGACCACCTTTGATGAGGTGGGAGATGAAGAGCCCACAGCCAAACTCGAGGCCACCACGCACGCTGAGGCCAAGGCCTTCGGGGTGTAGGCGGTCCAGACGCACCTCCTTCAGCTTCCTGCCACAGCAGGAGAGGTCGGTGATGACCCAGCTTGACTGCCAGTGCTGCCCTGCCTACTAGTGAGGGACTCTGTCCGTCTAAGGGCAACCTCTTCCACCCCTGCCTCTGGCCTGGGGCTCCCTCCACACCTGGAGCGCCGGGGGGTCAGTTGGTCATATTCCACCTGGTGCTTCAGTGGAATCAGGGGCCGGATGGCATCAAAGAGCGGCAGGCGGCTGGGCTCGTTGATCACCAGCTTCAGGTCTCCCACGAGCACGGCCACATCCATGGTCCTGCAGAAACGTGGAGGATGCCAACTCACCCCTGGCCATGACCTCTAGGACCCAGGGATTTCCAGAGGAAGCAATTGCAGTCCCCCATCCACTGAGCCCAGGCCTAGGAATTGAGGAGCCCACTCCTGCAAAGGTCAGATTCCCTAACTCTAGTCCAGGTACCTCAGATAGCTTTGTTCTCTTATGTAAATATCACAAGGAAACTAGTATACTAGGGATCATTAGCCCATTTTGCAGAGGAAATCACTCCTGGACTTCAAACTTAGCACTGTCTAGTTCTGAAGTCCGGGGTCTTTCCAGACAGGAAACCTCTGTGTGCAGGGTCAACGGCCCCTCCCATACTCTTATCTCCACTATGAACTGCTGCTTGGACCCTCTAAATTCTACCCTCACGTGCTTCCTCCTTCACATTATCCAGACTTTGGGCACCTCTAGCCATCTCATCTAATCTTTTCTAAATATAAGTCACTCCCCTGCTTAAAACTCTTCAATGGCTCCTGTTACTGACCAGAGGACAAAATTCATTCTTGGCAGGCTCAGGGCCTCCCTGACTTGTCTCTATGGAACTTCTCCAGCCTGTGGCTACTCACGGTCTCTGTGGACCCCAAGTCCTACTCCCCCAGATTATGCATCATTCCCGTCCACACACTCTGCTTTCATGCCTCCACACCTTCGCTGCTGCTGCTCCCTCACCTGGAACACCCTCCCCTGATATTCTACCCATCAAAATTCTACTTAGCCTTCAAAGTGTAGTTCCAGCCTCCCTGGTCATCCTCCCACACACACTGCAGTTAAAGTAGAAACTTCTTTCTTCACATTTCTGCTGTTACCTGACTTAGCAGTTATTTTATTGTAACTTATGTTAGAGTTCTTTGTATTTGTAGTGTCTGCCCATCCCCCTCACCAGGCCATGAGTTATTGGAGGAAAGAAGGTGGCTCTTATTCACCTCTAGTTCCTGCAGGGTGCCCGGCATAAATGTATACGGAATAAATCAAAAAGCAAGTGGGTGCTCAGAGACATCTGGTGCAGGGGCTGGGGCCAGCTGGCATCTCTCGTTCTGTCCCCACAATCACACTCTACTGAACCTGTCTGGCTGCTTGACAGACTCCCCCATCTGGCTGTGAGCAACCTGAGGGCAGAGACCAGGCTGCCTTGCTCACGAGTATCCCCCTCCCCTAGCACAGAGACAAGCAAAGTATCTGTGTAAATACTTGCTGCAGTGAAAGAGTGGTGTCAGCATTTGATTCTCAGGAGCACTGAGCATCTGGCTCCTGAGCTCCTCTGGCCTAGAACAGCTCATGACAGGGCTCCCAGAGACAGAGGCCCTCGAGCTGGGTCCAGCACACTTACTGGTGGTACATCCGGAGCACGTCATAGAGATAGTCCTTCTCTGCATCATTTTCGATCAAGAAATCCACCTGGAACATGCAAGGGCAGAATTAAGCAGCTCCATACCCAGCACTCCATAGCAGACCCCAGAGAGGAGAGGCCACCCCCAGGGACCTCTCCAGCATCTCCTCAGGACTAGGATTGTGAGGGGTGGGGAAGCCACAGGCCAGGCTTCCCCTTCACCTGAGGACATCAAACCCATGCAGACCACACCAGTGTGGCCACAGCCATTCAGTTGTATATCCAGATGTGGCCAGGCTAAGTCCTGTCCCCAGGTGGGTGATACAGGCACATGCTCAGGGTTGCACACACACATGAGCATATACTGTGCTGTTGCTCGCCCCCGTGGCTGTCTGTGTCACACATGTCCAGAAGAGGCCCATTTCTTACCTGATGGTGGCTATAGTGCCGGATAAACGCTTTCAGAAAGGATTTGGGCCACTCGTTCAGATAGCACATCCCAACCACCGGAAGCCCCCTACCACCCAATTCTTCTGTGACACTGATGTCACGGAAACTCCATCCTGCCCTGGCCTAAGCTGGTCCGGCCCTGAGTTCTGTCCACTAGTCAGCCTCCTGGCCACTCCTTCCCCCTCCTAAGGTCCTGCTCATGCCCCCAGGAGGAGAGTCGGGTTACATCATTTCAACTTTGTTGACGTCAATGTCTGGGGCTCCACATCGGTTGGGTTCAGGAGCTGTTTCATTAGCCCCTCAGTCTCAGGAGAGCCCTGAATTCCACTCCCTGGATAGCTCAATGTGAATCTCTGTGCACCACACCCTTGTCTCTCTCTTCGGCCTAAGATTGGGTAACGGGGCAAGGTAGAAGCTTGAGGGAGCGTTGGGTCCCTCTCTTCTGCAGCCTCTAGGCCCAACAGCACAGGCCTGGGCCTCAGCCCTGAACACAGAAACTCCTGCTGGAAGCTGCAAGCTCCCCTGATTGGTCCTCAGAGAGGGGCCAGAACAGCCTCATCTCTTTCTGTGGATGTCTGTCTGTCTCATCACACAGAGACATGCTGGGCCCAACCTTGGGATTTTAATGCAGATTTGTGGCCTTGATCTGGCAGCACCCCTTCCCTTTAGATCAGGCTGAGTATTTCAGTGAAGGTGAGAACAACATAGGAGGCTTAACTCACAGCTTGTCCTGTAGCTGCTATGCAAGTTCACCCCACCTGCTCCAATAAGGGCACCCCTATTTTCCCCCAATCTCACTGCAAGGGCTCCCAGCCAGTTAGAAGATGTGGGGGAGCATGTGGTTGAGAGGGTGGCACCAAATCATAGGTTGGCAGTTGGGCTCTGGCACACACAACGTAAGTGAGAACCCCCAACAGCCCATCCCTCTTAGGACAGAGCCTGGACTCTCTATCCGCTCTGCAGGGCCTGTGTGGGAGGGCTGGGGGAACCTCACTGACACAGGCCTTGGCTGCCCACATTGGTCTATGATTAAGGAGTCTGCGCAGAGAAAAATTCTTAACTCTCCTAGGAGCAGGGCCAGAAATACCTTTACAAATCAGATCTGTGTCACTTGCTTTCTTGCTTGATTGTTCCTTTTTACACTTAAAATCCAATCCAACCCCCTTGCCTTGACTTGTCAAAGCCCAACCTCCCCTCCTAGCACTCTTCCTGGCTAGGCTGGCTCCTTTCAGTGGCTCCTACAGGCCCACCCCTCCCTAGTATCAGGGCCTCAGCTTTGGCTAGTCCCTCTGCAGAGATGGCTTCTACCTTTCCCTGCCTGGCTGCCTCCCTCCCTGCCCACCTTCCTGGACAGAACCTGCTCCCCCTACCCTGAGATATTTCCATACCTTCATTACATCACTTAAATCAATTACAATTTGTAATTTAAGGCTTTCTTTTGTAAATTGTTTTATCTGTCTCCTTTGTTGGGTGAAAAATGCCATGAGGGGAAAGAAGAGATCTGTTCTGTTCTAAATTCTTTGTGTTTAACACATAGTAAGTGCTTAATAAGTACTCAATGAATTAGTCTCCCTGCCTCTTGGCAATCCTGCACAATTTAGGTGTGAACAGGAGAAGGGAAAGGACGCCCCCATGAGTCCTCATGAGCTTCCACGAGGTGGCAGCAGGAGCTTTTCATGGGCTTTATTCCATTTGTTTATTGCACCAGCCCTATGAGACCGATATTCTTACACCGATTTGCAGATGAGGAAACTGAGGATCAGAGAGGTTAACTTACCCAAGACCCTCCAGCAAATAAGCAAAGCTAGGGTCTGAACCCAGGTTTGACTTCAAAGCCTATACTCTCTCTGCTACGCCATGTCCATTTTGTGTTCCTCAGGCATTCCAGGAAAAAAATAACTCCTCAGGCTTCTCCAGGCCAAAATTTCATTGAGCTGAGCTCAATCCCCCAGCTCTGCACTGTTAAGAAAACCCTTTTGGCTTGGTCTACAATGGGCAAGAAACTAGAACATCTTTTGAATGACTCTTGAACTCAAATGTTCTGCTTTCTAAGGGGAGCATAAATATGTCATGTGCTTTGGCTGGAGTGAGGACATCCCTGACTTTAGGAAAGGTGGTGACAAGAGCAGGAATGTCTCATTGGCTGAGGCCTCAGGACTGAAGTCTGCTCCCAGCTCTCTCTGCAGAATTGCATCCTGCTGCACTGTTAGGGTTAAGTGGTGAGGGACTGTCTTCTGTGGACTGAATTTATTATACACTAAGCAGAAATCTGGAGAAGACTAAGGGAATTTGCAAGGGTAGGGTCTAGGATGCTGTTCTGCTTTCCCTGGGCCAAGCACAGATCTCTTGGAGATGGTCTTGGTGGAAAAAAAGCCTGTTCTAGGGGGTCCCATGCTCCCTTTGGGCAGCCTTTCAGTACTGACCACTGCATGCAGAGACCTTCCTGACCCCCTGCCAGAAGTCACATGCTAGCATCTCTTCCTGAAGCAGCCATAGGATTCAGCTCTTCACCTTCACGTCTACCCACTTTCACAGATTAGTTCGCCCAAACCTTGTCTCCTGTTCTGCCCTTGCCTGTCTCTCCAGGACTGTCTCCGCCATATTCCAAGTGGAACTCAGGCTGCAGCCAAACACACCAGAATCTCCCTGTCCTCACTCAGAACACCCCACCTGTCTCCATATCTGACTTCCCCTTTTAAAATATTCTCTCTTTACCACAACAGCTGGGTAAGGAGATCTGTTTTATGTGGAATGCTCTTTCAATCTTCAAAAATTTGAAAACTGGCTTTTACATGGAAGATCCTGCAAATGGAGGGATCACTCCCCACCCAGAAAAGTCTGGAAAAGACTGAGAGATAACAGCACTGCAGTGCTCTCCAACCACAGCCCAACTTGAAAACAAGCACTCATGCCTCACTTTTCAGGCGTTAAAAGCCACTGGGAAAGAAAACAGAAAGATAGAAGTTTCTCTGGAAGCCTGAATAGTACTATTACTCAAGTTACTTTCTAAATATTTTTAAAAATTATATAGTGTCCTTTCCTCCTGCTCTTCTGCTTTGTACCAGTCCAAGGATCAGTTTCGGGGAGCCCCTGCTCTAGGGTGCTTTGTTCCATTCTCCCAACGTCCTGTGCTCGGGGATATACAAAGCCCCTGGCACACAGTAGGTCTTTCACACGCCTGCTTCCCTCCTCTCATCTGTGCTCCTGTTCCCTTGTGGTACCAGCTCCCTGCGGTGCACACGCTGCACATGCTCAGTGGTGTCAGTTGGATGATGACTGATACTTTAGCACCATCCTTCTGTCCTCTGGACCTTGTCTTAGGTCACCACTTTCCTGTCACTCCTCAGCACACATCTGCCACAGCCTCCTGGATCTGTTTCCTCTCAGTTTATTTCCAGCTCATCAGAAAAGAGTAGTTCGCAGCTATTCCATCTATGCAAGACGGGCCCTCCTCCCATCGGAGCCTGGCCTTCCTCTCGAGCGAGGTCCAAGTTACCTGTCTGAGATCTTTCCTGACCATGGCAGCCCAGGGCCTCCTCACGTACCTCCCAGTCTGGCTCACTTATTCGGGCTAGTCTCTGCTTACTGACTGTCCACAGCATCTGAGGAATGTTACCTATATTATCTTTAACCTCCTAACAACCTCTGAGTGTGTAATATTATTTCCATCTCACAGATGAAGAAACAGAGGCTCAGAGAAGTGGCAGAGTGAGACTCCAACCTCTGCCTGCTAGCTCCAAAACCTCTGCTTTTCTTAAAACACCTAATGGTACCCACTTACCATATATAACTTTTTTGTATGCAGTTGTCCATTACACATTTAGTAAGCACCTATTGCATGGAAGGCACCAGCCTTCTTCCTCCAGCTAGATTTAGATAGCTTTCCCTATTCTTGGGTCCCTCCTGATGTTGGTTGGGCACAAAAACACTAAAGGAGCCCATCATGTACAAACAACTGTTGGGGGGACTCTATCAACACCCCACTCCCTACTCGGCATGGGCATTCTCTGGCTGGTGTTCAGCTGACACTGTGCTCTCTGTGTGGGGTGGGTGGGGGAGGGAGAACCTCCACTCTCACGATCTCAGGCCCCTTGTCTGGGGCACTGGAGGCAAAATCTGGGTGTGGCTGTGGGGGTGACTCTGGTCTCACCTCCTGGCATGCCTCCATATGAACTAGCCCTTCAGGACAACTGTGCAAGGCAACTCCATAACATTTAACTCATTCAACTTTAGGTGTGCCAAAGAAGGAGAAAGAGAACACGAACAAATTAAATAGTGAATCTTGTTCTACCTGAAGCCTCCTGGGCTGTTATGGGGATTAAATGAGTGAGTATATGTAAAGCGCTTAGGACAGTGCCCCTGACATTCAATATATGTTAGATCTTTTCCTTTCAGGTATTCAGCCTTCTCCACCCTGTCCTTTGTCTGGGGCTGGGGGTGTCTCTGCTGGGGCCGAGACCATTCCCCCTGGTATTCTGCTGTGCTCAGTCAGTGGGAAACACAGGCAGGACCTGAGAGGGCCCCTTGAGGAAGGAAGTAGGGCTCTTTGTCCCCCGTAGGTCCCTTAGCCTGAGGCTGCAGCTCCTGTGTGGGGCTCACCTATCTGGTGACCCTCCTGCCCCTGGCCTCCTCCAGTGGGCCCCTCTCTACATAGGCCCTTCATAGAGCTCTCTTGGGTCCTCTTTCGGTGACCATCTGCTCCTTGCTATGTGGCTGGTATGAGACATTAGTGGTGGTACTAGCACCATTTCCTTTCTGGGGACTCTTTCTCCACCTTTAAGACTCACCTCAAATGTCATCTCTTCTTGGTTAAGGCTTTCCTTAGGCTTCCCCACAAAGCCTGTCATGTCATTCTTTGTGAACACAATAGCACTTTGCCCCTAAATCTGCCATGGACCTCATCTAGTTGTGCTGGGACTTTCTCTCTTTACCCTCCTCTCCCCCTGCAAGCCTGTGTGCGGCCCAGACACAGACCTGGGGTGTGAGTGTGGCGAGCAAACTCCTTCCCCTACTGGCCCTGCACTTCTCTGTATCTCTGTTTCTCTATCTGTAAAATAAGGATAAATCTCTTTTTAAAAAATAGGATTTAATCCTTCTGTAAGAGATGAATAATTGTTTTTAGTTTAATTCAATGGGCTAATAATTATGAAGAGTTCAGAACAGTGCCTGGCAAGTTGTGAGTCCTCAGTGTTTATTAAATAAGGCTAAGTAAGAACAAATGAATACAAGTTCTTTCTCCTCAGCAGCTGGCAGTGAGTGGCCCTCCATAAAATATTGGTGGGACCAATGGACCCAGCCTTACTTCTTCCTAGATCTTCACAGCATGTATCCTGGAGAGAACTGTGTTTATTTGACTCTTGTTTTCTTATTCTTCATCTTTTCTTTCTTTTTTTTAAGCTACTTTGTTGAGGTATGATTGACATATAAAAAGCTGCACATATTAATGTATTAAGTATGACCTGATGAGTTTGGAGGTAAACATACACTTGTGAAACCATCACCACCCTCAGGGCCATAGACGGATCCTTCACCTTTCCAAGGAGCTCTTGTAGTGCCGACTAGTTTGTAGCATCTGACCAGTGCTAGGCACAGTGACCACACCTTCCTCCTGGCTCTCTTTCCTCCCTCCCTGCTCTGTCTCCTCTTCCTCTCCTCTAAAAGTCAGGGTGCCCCAAGTTCTGTCCTGGGTTTTCTCTCCCTTTTTCTAAGTGGCCTCATCAGTCTCAGGGGGTTTAAATACCATTTATACCCCTAGGGCTCACCAAGGCTTGTCTCCAGAGCACTTCTCTACTCAAAGGTCTAACGAATATCTCAAACTCCAAACATTCAAATTGGAATTCTTGGTTTCCACCACTTTCTGCTCTGTCCCCACCAACCTGCTACCCTTGATGGACTCACCCTTGATGCCTTTCTCTCCACACCCACAGCCAACCAGCAGTAAAGCCTGCCAGTTCTCCTACATGTATCCTGAGTCTGACCTATTCTCACCCAACTTCAAGCCCCATCTCTGGCCTAGACTACTTCAGGAGCCTTCTGACTGGGGTCCCGCTTCTATCTGAGACTTCTCTTAAGATAAGCCAGAACACTCCCTTTTAAATGTAAATTGATCATTCCCCTCATTGGCCTCACATCACACTTATAACAAAACCCAAAGTCCTGACCATGACCTGTGAGGCTCCCACCACCCTTCTGATACATTTCCCACAGGCTCTCCACTCTATAGTTCCATTCTGTCCTACTCACTGTTCCCAAATAGGCAAGCATATGCTTGCCCCAGGGCCTTTGAGCTTGCTGTTCCTTTTTTCTGAGATGTTGTTCCATATATATACTCATAGTTCCTGCCCTCGCTTCTCCCAGGTCTCTGATCAAATGCTCCCTCTTTAGAGAGGCCTTCCTGACTACCCTATAGAAAGCACTACCTCGTTACTCCCTACCCTCTCCACTCTGTTTTCATAGTATTTATTGCTCCTTGGCATTATATGATACTTATCTTGGTTTACTTGTTAACTGTCTATCTTCTCTACTCGAATGTGTTCTCTAAAAGAGCAGGGGCTTTGTTTCAATGCTAAGAGAACTACCCGGAATATATCAGGAGCTCAGTCAATATTCATTGCATGTAGTAATGAATGACTGGCAAATTCCTGGAAGGCAAGAGCTCTATCTGACTTTCCTATTCATCCCACCCCACCCCCAGATGCCTGGCCCCTCACAGGGTGCACCAAAGATACTCATATTTGCCTGACTGCTGAACAGGCAATAAATAAATGCTCTTTGAGCAGATGAGTAACCAAGTTCCTGCAATGTGCAGGAGCTGTGAAGAGGAGCAGTCTTCCTTTGAAAAGCTGGTTCTCTGAGGAAGAAAACTTAGTGTCTGATAGTGCCCTGTCTCCCCCAAGTCCTGGCCCAAAGCTGTTACTTGCTACTGGAATACATGCAAGTGCTGCATGTGGCCTGGGGGTAACTGCACATATGCAGAGGAGCAGAGGCCTAGAAACTGTTGGCTCATAGGACAGGACACACTGCAAATACTGGCTGGGAGCAGAACGGTTACTACAGGCTCAGAGCAGCCGGGCTTTGAATTCCTATTTAATCCTGGCTTGTGAGGTAAGCACCCCGAGGAAACTAAAACTCAGACAGAATAAGTGGCTTATCTAAGGTCTCACTGACAGTGACAGGGTTGTGCTCTGGTTCTACCTAATTCCAGATAATAAATTCCAGTGGACATTTTTTTAGGACTCCCTAAGGGCCAAGGTCTATTTGAGTTCCCTATATACATGTAGATTTCATTCAGCACTCATAATGACCTTTTAAGTTAAATACTGCTATCCTCATTTCACACATTAGAGCACTGAAATGCAGAGAGGTTAAGTAACTTGCTTAAGGTCACACAGCACTTTTTATTATAATAGTACCTTAAGTACTACCTCCAACAACTAAGGATTTAGATCACAAAGCATTCCCCAGGGGTAAATCTGCTCCAGAACACTAAGGAAGGGACCTCTAGAAAGCAAACAGCAAGCTATAGATTGCACCCAGCGTTTCTAAGTGCCCCATGTCTATGCTCTGCTGCTTTATTCTCTTTCTCCAATTCCTGGGTGATCCTTAGCCTGGGAGGGGAAGGCTGCTATGGTCTCTTAGGCAGCAGGGCACAAAGTCCAGCCAGGCAGGGCCCAGTGTGGCACCTGCCCTGCAGGCACACAGAGGCATAAATAGGTAATGACTGTTGTGATGACAAAGAGCAGGACAGAGGAAACATGGCAGTCTGAGGCCCTTTGTAGCCTGTGGGGCCTGAAGAGGAGGAACAGGAGCAAATCCTGGGTCTGAGTCAGACACCAAAGACCCTAAGATGATTCTTGCAAAAGAGACACAGTAGATACCTTACAGGGAGAAGGCAAAAGAAGACGGATATTACTTTCAGCCCATGGGCAGGAAAGTGAAATTCAAGCCTAAGTCTGGGGTAGGGGACAGGAGGTTGAGAGGCTTCAAAGTGTATTGCCTGAAATTTACACTCACCAAGTGTTCTTGAGACTAAAATTTCTCCCCTTTCAACAGATGTACTGGTGAACAGTGTCTCACGCCCCCAAACTTCCCACTATCTCTCACTCCTGGGGGCAGGATCAGGGCACCCAAGGCCTTCTTTTTCAGGAAACTTCTGCCAGTATGAGCAGTCCCTCTTTATGGCCCTACCCAGGCTTGGTCCCACACTCAGCGCCTAGCCACTGGTAATTACTGGTGTAGGGTCGGCCTACCACTCACACCACCAGCAATTTGAGGGCACACACTGGGTCTGGCACAGAGCAGGAGCTCAAAACATGTTCATTAAACAAATTACTAATCCTTGGCCCCCGGCCCCAAGCCCCTTGCCCTTAGCCCCAATGGCCCCCACATTGGCTGGCTCTTTGGAATCCTCCAGGCCTGTGTTTGGGAAGGAAAGTGTTAAGCATCCTGACCCTGCCTTTCTGAGCTCTGCCTCTAAGACCTAGATAGGGTTCGCCTTAGTGTAAAGATACTGCCCCTGGGGGCTTTGGAAGAGCCTGTGGGTAGCTCCAGGCACCCCTGGCTTCACCCCCAAACCCTGAAGCATCCTAAGCCCTAGTGGGGAGGTCCGTTGGGTCACCTCAATGGCACTCTCTGGCCTCAGGAAATGAGCAGATCCTGCACAGCTTTGGAAATAGTTCTGGAAGTCTCTTGGGTAAAATTCAATAGCTCCCAGTGGTGGTCTTTGAGGATTCCAGGCCACCAATGAGGCCTCTTACTGGGACACCAGGGTAGATGTGGCTCTGCCCCAAGCATCTGGCTTGCCAGAACCCAGCTCCTCACAGCCCCAGAACCTCCTCCCTTCCTCCCCACTGTGTCCTGCTCAGCAACAGTTCCTCCTACTTCTAAGAAATGCCCTTATGCAGTCAGGGGCCTTTCTGAAAGGCTTCCAACTCATGTTTGTGGTCAAACTGTGGAGAAAGACATATAGTTTCCCTTCTTTCAGTCCTCACCCCTCTGGGTTCTGCCCTGACTCCCTCTACGTGCTTCAACAGTCCTGCGTTAGGGGCACTACGAGAGAGGGGGATTTGCCACGGTGGGGCATTCAGAGAAGTGGCTGATCTCAGCCCAAGACTGGAAGGTATTCCGACCTCAGAGGCTTCCCAGCCCCTGGAGGGCAGAAGGAGAAAGGACACTTTCAGGAGATCTATTAGCAGCCCCTACACTGAAGTCCCAGTGTCCCTTCCCTCATTTTACTGGGGATCCCTGCGGCCAAACGATCCTCGGAAGTCCCTGCTCACCCAGAACTATCAGGCAGGGCTGGAAAAGGGAAGGAGTAGCGCCGTAGTGTCCATTCTCATCCACCCCTCCCAGGATTCCAGTGTCCCCTAAGCCTGGGGTGCTCCTCGCAGCTAACCTTGTGCCGAAATTCTCGGGCCACCTTTCGGTCCATGGCTGGGACAGACAGAGGCCGAGTCGTCCCACGACCGGCTCCTTCGGGTGCCTGGCTGCCGGGGTCCAGCAAAAGCAGCAACGGAGTCGGGCCCAAGCCTCCTTCGGAGCTGGAGGAGGAGCCTGGGCGCTTCGAGGGCGGGGCCGGGGCGGGTGGGGCGGGGCCGCTGCGGGGTGAGGCGGGGCCGCTGCGGGGTGGGGCGGGGCCGCTGCGGGCTGGGCTGCTGGGCGGCTGGAGACACCTGAGGCGAATCGTTGCCTCCCACTGAGGTGACAGGAGCAAATGAACCTTATGCTGGTGGTGGTAATTGGGTTCAAGGCTAGTGCTCCCACTAGTACCCAAACACATGCAGTTGAGGAACAGGATTGTGCAGATGTGGGGAGGAGGTTTCCACCAACTTCTGCTCTCACCTTCCTTAGCCCCCTCTCTACCCTCCACAAAACACAGAAAAACAAAAATCAAACCAGCCCGCTCACAAAACACACATCCACCGAAGCCTGGAAGAGCCTGGCAGTAACATCTTGATCTACAGCTGACCTTTACCCAGGGCCCAGACACTCTGATTCATTTGATTCAATTCAGCTTATGTTTGTTTAACTCCTAGGTCTAGTCCTGGGTGTAAAGACAATGATGAACCAGGCCTGGGACAGACTCAGAGTTTCCCAGTCAAGAGAGGGATGATAAAAACGTGTGAATGATGGAGGTGCTTTAACTATGAGGCTTTAACTATGTGCCTGAACTTAACCCAAGGTAGACACTTGACCCCTTTGCACCATGTCAGGTACAGGGCCAAGGACAAGCACATATTGGGAAACCACATGCTTCAGGGGCATCTAAAGACTCTCTCTCTCTGCTTCCCTCCCCCAATAGCTGAAATTTTGAAAGCAGGCTGTTTTTATTTGGGGAAAATTATTGCTCAGTTTAAGATGTAAATGTCTCCTGGAGAAGAACCTTAAAATATTATCTGTGTTCTCATCATAGTATTAATATTAAGTCAAAGAAAAGACTTGTGGGATTTTCAATGGTCCAGAAAAGATCACACTATATATTTCCCTCCAACTTACTTCACTGATTCTTTACGTTATAAAATATGTTATATTGCTGTCTCTTTCACATTTAGAGTTTGGGAAGGTAAGAGCGAATGTCCTGGCCACCCCAATACTTTTTTAACATTCATCTGCCAGAGACTTCCTTCATCTTAAAATACTCCCTTCCTGGTTTTCAGGCCAGGACTGAGTCCTGGTTCTCCTCTCCTATGAATGTCTTTTTGTAAGCTTCCTCTGAGACACCGTGCCTTTACCCATTCCTTAACAAGGGCTCTTTAAGCTCCTTGGCTTTCTCCTCTTCACCTTTCCATCTATGTCCAAGGCTTCCTCCTGTGTGAGGATAGCTATGTGTGCTTTATTTACCACTATTTGCCTAGAATGGTGGTGGCCTGGAATTGATGCTCAACACATTTGTTCAATGGATGAATGAATGAATGAATGAATGCATTCCAAATCTCTACCCCATGGCCCAGCCATGGCCGGAAAGGGAGCCTGAGAATTCTGGTACAAGGTTAGCTATGATGGGCACCCCAAGTTTCAGGGACACTGGAATCCTGGGAGGGGTGAGTACGGGATGGACTATCCCCAGTAAAAAGATGAGGATTCTATTGAGGCCAACATCAACACCACCATCACTACCATCATCATAATAACTGGCAAGAACTGACATCCAATGTCTGTCCCATAAGTGTTGGCCAAGTGAATGATGTTCCCAAGCCTCTCAATGCCACCTATTTAAAAATTCCTCCTGGGCAGACAGTGTACCTTTTTCACAAAATTAAGTTTGTTTTTGTCAAAGTGTTGTCTTGATGAGGGCAATAACATAGGAGTATGAGACACTTCTGTCATTCAGTAAATGTTTCCTGAGCTGGGGTCTGAGCTGGTGCTGGGCATACAGAGGACTAAAGCATGAGCCATTCCCTAGAAGTGTTCAAAACTGGCCATTGGGGGACCCAAGTGGAACTGTAGCAGATGAAAGGGGTTTAGTGGCATATCCAGAAACAAGACCAGGAGAGGTTCAGGATAAGTTCAATGAAAGGGGACTGAGATCCTGCCTGGGCAAAGATGGCAGCTTCGCCAAGAGTGATTGGGGCTTGTTTTTATAGTGGGCATAGGAGGAGGGAGATTCCGCAGGTTGCTGGAAGGCTTTGGTGGGCAAGGGTCTTTTTGGCAGAACTCTTGGGGCAGGGTCAGGTAGGCCTTTTGTTGTGGGAGGGGAGTGTGGAGAAGGGTGTAGGCAGGAGTTGTGTAAGCACAAGCTAGGGCTCCACTGTTCGGAGCCCTGGCTCTGTGATTGCCTGCTGACCACTGAGTGACATGTCCCAGGGCTTTGGTGTGGCTCTCTGAAAAAAGAGAGGGTAGGGCCAGACCTACCAGCATTTTGGGTCTCTAGTGTAAAGGACTTCTAGGACCCAGGTACAGGGAGCTGGGGCCTGCACAGGCTGCCTCTTTGCTCCCCCAGGGGACTTAGGGCTGGGAGATCTAAATCCAGCCTCCCCTGGGAAGGGGTAACCACAGGCCAAGAAGAGCAAAGGCTGAGCCAATGCCAGGTGCCTACATTATGGTAATGACCAGGGCAGTCCTGTCACTCTAGCTAGGGGAGGAGCCAAGAGCCTGGGAGGAGGGTCCAAGAGAGCCCTGGGCCCTCTTGAGAACAGAGGGACCACAGCCACTGGCATATGAGTAGAAGTGTGACCCTGCTTTGGTCAGGAGAGGCACCTCGGGAGGCTGGCCCTGCGCTCAGGCTCCTTGGTTCCTGAGCGCCCCTATGGGAGCCCAGGGGTCTGCGTTCTGCTTACTGCTGGCTTGCGTTTGGCTGGCCCAGGGCGAGCCGGCAAGGGAGTCCCTGCCGGTGAAGCGCCTTGGTGAGAAGGGTGTGGGCTGGGGAGGTGGGGGGCTGGATGAAGGTTAAGGGGGACGGGCTCAGACAGGTTGGAGAGAGGGAGGAAAGAGAAATGGTCTGGAAGAGGGCAGAGGGACAGCGGGGGGAGGACTAGGGAAAAGGATACGGAAGGCAAGAGAAAGAGGTCTGGGACCAGGAGAGGAAGGAGTCCTGAGCTGGGCAGGGTGGAAGAGACCTAAGATATGGAAATACAGAAAAGGGGACCCAAGGAGCGAGAGGGAAGAGGGAGACCCTTCTAAGAGAAGGGTCATCAGGGAGGGAGAAAGGATTTGAGCAGACTGCAGGGAGAGAGAAGGGGGAAATTCTGGGTGGTACAGGAGAGGCTTCCTAGCAGCTGAGAGACCCCAACAAAGAGAGGCCCAGCTTGAGTGAATAATAACGCCCCTCCCCAGCCACAGCACCCACACTGTGGAGCAGTGCAGAGCTGCAGCCAGAGCCCACCAGGGAGCCCAGGTGAGTAGGTGTGCACTTGTGGCTTGTCCTACCCCCTCCTTTCACTTTTATTCCTGACAAAGGTGACCCCAGGGATTTAGCATGTAGAGTGGGGCAGGTCAGGGGGCGGTGGGGAGGCAGGACCCAATCCCAGCCCCTACCCATGCCTGACTTGTTTCTCCTCCAGCCGCAGCTACCAGGAGGTGACCCTTGCTGTAGGGGACGCTACAACAGTGATGGAGGGACAGGTAAGGGGAGGCCTAGGGAAGCAGGCTACGTTGGGCAGGGCCTTACTTCTGTCCAGATATGAGACTGGCAGGGGACACTAGGTTACAGGAGGGCTGTGTCTGGAGTTATACAGGCGTCTGGATGTGTCTGATGCATGCCCATTCACAAAGCAGTTCTATTCCTATTTTCCTATCCTTTGGGGCTGTGTAGCCGGCTAACTTTATTTTAGAAGAGGTGAGCACCAAGGCCCTTTCAGGAGACAGCTGAGCACTCCCCTCCCCATGGGAAGGTAGGAAGATGAAAGTTTAGGAGAAGGGAGTTCTCTTTTTCCTGCTTGGCCTCTGAAGGCTCTGACCCTGTCAGAGGCCCCTCTCCTACCCAGAGCAGAGCCCCAGCCACGTTATACCCAGAGGCGAGACAAAGACTGGGCCACCTAGTGGAGGCTGCAAGGAAAGATGGGTGGAGAAGCGGAGCTCTGAGCGTCTACCTTTTTATTTTATTTTATTTATTTTTATTATTTTGAGACAGAGTCTTACTTTGTTGCCCCCAGAAGAATGCTGTGGCCTCATAGCTCACAACAACCTCAAACTCCTGGGCTCAAGTAATTCTCTTGCCTCAACCTCCCAAGTAGCTGGGACTACAGTCACCTGCTATATTTTTAGAGACGGAGGGTAGGGGGGTAGATCTCAGTCTGGCTCAGGCTGGTCTTGAACTTCTGAGCTCAAGAAATCCATCTGTCTTGGCCTTCCAGAGTGCTAGGATTACAGGTGTGAGCTACTGTGCCCGGCCTGCCCATTCTTTCAGTCTTAACCATTCCCCGGGGGCTTACCCTCCCGGGATCCTTCATGCTCATGAAAGAGGTGGCAGTTTTTTTCTCCTTTTGCCAAACTTTGGTCTCTGGATTAGGTGACTTAGATTTTCTTTCTGCATTTTTTTTCCTTTCTATAGCCACAGACATGTTCCAAATTCCACCCACCTGCCATTGGGTGCCCAGAGCAACTTGCACCCCAGTGATCAGCTCTGGGCAGCCCCTTGAGCCAGCAGGTTGAGGAGCATCCTTTAACACAGCAGTGAGTCCCAACTATCTGCCATTGGAAATAAACCGGAAGGTCCCAAGGTGGGGGCAGGCAGGATGCAGGGGAGGCATGCTTCTTCTCTAACATGAATTTTCTGGCTCTTTTTCTTCTTGTTGACCAGTTCTTTCAGGTCCCAAGTTTTAGAATCACAGATATACTTTGAGTTGAAAGGTAACACAGTCATTCTTTTTACAAATAGGGAAACTGAGATAGGAGGTGACTTACTGAGGCCCCAGGAGAAGCCAAGTCTCCTGGCAGAGCCAGGCCTGTTATGAATGCCCACAGGACTCCAGGAATCCCTGCATTTTAGTGGGGGAAATGATCCTCACCCAACACCTCATTCCCCAGCAGGCTTCCTTAAGGGTTTACAGGGTAAGAATCCCCTGTTTTTCCTTGAGGAAGGGTCACAAGTGTCTAGATGACTTGATCTAGGCAGGTTTCTCACATGACTCCTTAGAACGACAAAGAATGAAATGCCTCCCTCTAATGTAGCTGCAGTGGGGGTGATGGGACAGAGACTCGCGTACCAGGGACACTTTGAGAGCTCCTATCTGGAATACCTTCATTGGTAAGGATGGGGGCATGGGTCCCAGACTAGCAGATGACCAACATTTATCTCAGTACTGTGCCACCCCTGCAGAGCTCAACCATTCTCTAGAGAATTATTGCTGTAGATAGGGAGACCATGAACTTGGAGGGAGAAAAATGCATTGTTAGTTACAGGAACATCAATCCAACAGAAATTTAGCATACCCCCCCGGCGGAAGGGACTGCATTCATTCATTTCCTGGCCAAGGAACC
>CAUYRH010177235.1:0-18245 GCA_963574655.1 Perodicticus potto
TTGCCTCAGCCTCCCAAGCAGCTGGGACCACAGGCACCTGCCAAAACGCCCGGCTATTTTTTTATTGTTGTTCTTGCAATTGTCATTGTTGCTTAGGTGGCCCAGGCCAGGTTCAAACCCACCACCCTTGGTGTATGTGGCTGGCGCTGTAACCACTGTACTATGGGCGCCAAGCCTACTATTATTTTTTAAATATTCTATTTTTTTCTTTTTTTGAGACAGAGTCTCATTTTGTCATCCTTGGTAGAGTGCCATGGGATCACAGCTCACAGCAACCTCAAACTCTTGAGCTCTAAAGATCTTCTTGCCCTACCCTCCCAAGTAGCTGGGACTATGGGTGTCTACCACAATGCCTGCTTGTTTTTTAGAGACAGAGTTTTACTCTTACTCAGGCTGGTCTCAAGCAATCCACCCACCTTTGCCTCCCAGAATGCTAGGATTACATGTGTGAGACACGCCTGGCCTTAAAAATATTCTGCTATTAGATATTTTTAGATTGCTTTCAAAACTTTATTAGTGAATATCACAATAATAAAAATTTATGAATAAAATATTTGTTTGAGGCTTGGCACCTATAGCTCAGTGGTTAGGGTGCCAGCTGCATACACCAGAGCTGGTGGGTTTGACTCCAGCCTGGGCCTACCAATCAACAATGACAACTACGACCAAAAAATAGCCAGGCACTATATTGTGGTGGGCGCCTGTAGTCCCAGCTACTTGGGAGGCTGAGGCAAGAGAATCGCTTAAGCCCAAGAGTTTGAGGTTACTGTGAGCTGTGATACCACAGCACTCTATTAAGGGCAATATAGTGAAACTTTGTCTCAAAAAAAAAAAAAATTTTTTTTTGGTTTGAATTTCTAGATTCGAAGTCTGTTATCTATCTATTTGACCACAATATTGCCAGACCAGAAATTCTATTAATTTCTTATTTTTCTGAATCGTGGTCCCTAATTTTTTAAAAATTCAGGATGTTTTATTTTATAACATCTCTTCATCATATTAAAAAAGAGTTCTTTTGTGTACATTATCAGTGGGTGATACTGATACAATTCACAAAATAATTTTACAAGTCTGAAAAAGCTATTTAAGGTCAGAGGTAGTGGCTCATGCCTGTAATCCTAGCACTCTGAGATGCTGAGGCGGGTGGTTTGTTTGAGATCAAGAGTTCAAGACCAGCCTGTGAAAGAGTGAGACCCCGTTTCTACTAAAAATTAAAAACCTGAGGCAAGAGGACCACTTGATCTCAAGAGTTTGAGGTTGCTGTGAGCTATGATGCCACAGCACTCTACCAAGAGTGACAAAGTGAAACTTTGTGTCAAAAAATAATTAACTGATTAACTAATTAATTAAAGAAGCTATTTAGCAGACTAGTGACAAGAATATATCATGAAGGGAAAAAAACACCTGGATTTAAAAAATTTGAATTCTATCTTCCACTAGAATGTTTAATCTTTTTTTCATTTTTTGCAGTTTTTGGCCAGGGCTAGGTTTGAACCCACCACCTCTGGCACATGTGGCCAGCGCCCTACTCCTTTGAGCCACAGGAGCCACCCTAATACTTTTTTTTTAAAGACATAGTCTCATTATGTTGCCTATGGTAGAGTGCTGTTACATCACAGCTCACAGCAATCTCCAGCTCTTGGGCTTATGTGATTCTCTTGCCTCAGCCTCCCAAGTAGCTGGGACTACAAGTGCCCACCACAACGCCTGGCTATATTTGGTTGCAGTTTGGCTGGGGCCGCGTTCGAACCTGCCACCCTTAGTATATGGGGTCGGCGCCCTGCCCGGTGAGCCACAGGCACCGCCCACCCAGCTATTTTCTTTTTCCTTTTTTTTTTTTTTTTTGTAGAGACAGAGTCTCACTTTATCGTCCTTGGTAGAGTGCTGTGGTATCACACAGCTCACAGCAACCTTCAGCTCCTGGGCTTAGGTGATTCTCTTGCCTCAGCCTCCCGAGTAGCTGGGACTACAGGTGGCCGCCACAGCACCTGGCTGTTTTTCTATTTTTTGCAGTTCGGCTGAGGCCAGGTTTGAACCCGCCACCTTTGGTATATGAGGCCAGTGCCCTACTCGCTGAGCCACAGGCACCGCCTTCTTCTTTTTTTTTTTTTTTGAGACAGAGCCTCAAGCTATCACCCTGGGTAGAGTGCTATGACATCACATCTCCAACTCCTGGGCTCAAGCAAGTCTCCTGCCTCCGCCTCCCAAGTAGCTGGGACTACAGGTGCCCGCCACAACGCCTGGCTATTTTTTGGTTGCAGCCGTCATTGTTGTTTGGCAGGCCCGGGCTGGATTCGAACCCGCCAGCTCAGGTGTACGTGGCTGGTGCCTTAGCCGCTTGAGCCACAGGCGCCGAGCCGACTCAGCTATTTTCTTGTTGCAGTTGTCATTGCTGTTTAGTTGGCTGGGGCTGGGTTCTAACCTGCCAGCCCTGGTGTATGTGGCTGGCGCCCTTACCACTGAGCAAAGGCCAAGCCTAAAATGTTTAATACTTAAAAACAGATCTATAAAAGGCATGATATAGTAATTTTAAGTTACATTTAATTAATTATAAGAGCTTTTATTCAGCAACATTTAGCTTAGCTTTATTTTTGTCTCCAGAAGCATAGCTGTTTGGTTTATCAACACACATTTCAGCATAATCTCCGAATAGGATAAAGGTGGGACAGACAGTTTGGGGCAAGTCTGGAGATAAATGCAAGAAGGATAAAGAGATACGGAGTACTGCCTCACAGCTGCCCCTGACTCTGTCCTTGCTCTACCTTGATAAAAGAGAACAAGGAGAAGCAGAATAAAGGAGTGCACCTATTTAGCTCTCTTCTCCAGTGGTATGTAGTATTACAGCATCTTAACCCTCTGCTTTTTTTTTTTAATTGTAGGAAGAATTAAGGCCACTCCATTTGAGGAAGCCTCTGTTGGCAGCAGCAATTATATTCAAAATGGGAAGGAGAAAAGAATTGATAAGATTTACGTGGGGGAAAGACCAAAGAAAACCAGGAACAAGTTTCAGCAGATGAAAAAGTATAGTAGGGACAACTTCACTTTTCTTCTTCTTCTTTTTTTTTTTTTTGAGACAGAGCCTCAAGCTATCGCCCTGGGAAGAGTGCTGTGGCATCACAGCTCACAGCAACCTCCAATTCCAGTGCTCAAGCGATTCTCCTACCTCCACCTCCCAAGTAGCTGGGACTACAGGTGCCTGCCACAAATGCCTGGCTATTTTTTGGTTGCAGCTGTCATTGTTGTTTGGCGGGCCTGGGCTGGAGTCCAACCCGCCAGCTCAGGTGTATGTGGCTGGTGACTTAGCCAGTTTAGCCATAGGTGCTGAGCCATCTTCACTTTTCTTAAAACGATTTTATTATAAAATAATACATAGATGTGGTAAAAATGTAAAGTATATTTTTATTTTTAAAATAATAAGGTTATACCTTTGGTATAAGCCCTATAGGAGAAAAGGGTGTGAGGAGGGTAGAATGATTTTTACTTTTCACTTTATATTCCTGTATAATATTTGCATTTTTTACCATAAGCTGTATTAGTTTTTAACAACAACCTAATTAAAGTTAAAAAGCAAACTGTCATCAAAATAAAACAAAATAACAAAGAACAAAAAAAAAAAAAAAAAAAGCAAACCATTAGGACTAAAACGTAGTTTCAATCACAAAATTTATTTGTTTAACTATCTGTTCAAGTCATAGAACTCTGGCGAGCTGCTTGATCTTTGGACAACTCTAAAAAAGAATATAATTCAGATCCCTAGCATAGTACCTGGAACAAATAAATACTCAAAAAATGTTAAGTATTCTTTCTATTCAATAAAAATGCTATGCTAATTACTTTAGAAAAGGTTTAAAAATTTTTAACTGATCTTTTTATCTTTACCATAACCCTATATCAAAATAAAAACTAATGTTCATTCATGTGTACATCTTATAGAGGAAGAAAATAAGGGCAAAAGTAAAGTCTTTAATATGGCCTCTTAAATGCATTAGCTTTCATCATTAATAGACTAGTATTTCAAAAGGGAGTCCAATATTCATTCACAAGGCTTACAGTCCACTTACCTGGTATGCCCTAAAGATTCCCGCCATATTGGAAGCATCACAACTGGTTTTACTGCACACTCCAAAATAGCCAGAGCCAATGCAAATTCTCTGGGTTTGCTACACATCTGTACTGCCTTGATCCAATTTGCCCTATTTTTCAGAGGAAAGAAAAGAAATTACTTCACTTGACTGATCTTAAAAGCACAATTATTGCAGTTTATGCTGACTCCACATTATAGCACATATGTTTCTAAGCTAAGCATGTACAAATATACCACTACTGTAGGTTTCTACCTCATAGAATCACAGATTTTAAATACCAGAAGGAATTCCTTCAACTCCTCAAACTTTCTACAAAGTTCTGGAACTCTGTCTGGCCTCAACTTATTTCTGACTAGGTCCAATAGCTCACATATGTAGAACTTTATGAGGCTCGCTTGAGGCCAAGAGTTTGAGAAGAGTTCAAGGACAGCGTGGCCAACATGGTGAAACCTCATCACTAGAAAAACTAAAGCCCAAGTGACATAGCACATGTCTCTCTCTTTTTTTTTTTTTTTTTGAGACTGAGTCTCATTTTGATACCCTTGGTAAAGTGCAATAACATCATAGCTCACAGCAACCTCTTGGGCTCAAGTGATCCTTTGCCTGAGCCTCCTAAGTAGCTGGGACTATAGGCATCTGCCACAAAGCCCAGCTATTTTTTAGAGAGGGGATCTCGCTCTTGCTGAGTCTGGTCTTAAACCTGTGAGCTCAAGCAATCTGCCTGCCTCGGTCTTCCAGAATGCTAAAACTACAGGTGTGAGCCACCATGCCCAGCTTCTTACATGTCTCTTAAAAAGAAAAAAAAAAAGACCTGCTTCTAGAAATCTTTCAAAAGGCAGTGCTCGTTCTTTAACTCAGAATACATTCATGCCTCTAACTTCCTGTCTGCTGATCAAACTGACTTCATTCAATTCATTGATAACAATGTTTTAAAGTGTGTAACTACAATAATCATTTTATAAATAAATATTATATTCACAGCAATAAATGAACCTTAGTTTCCTTTACCTGTGTGAAGCCCAATTAGGATGCAGAAAGGATGAAGGGATGTTGTTTTCTAGCTGGGTGATCGTTAGTCTCAGAGTGGATATGGTAAGAACTTTGGACCCGTGGACAGAACCATTCCATTTGAACTCTCCTGCTGGAGTCAAACAGAACTTATGTGCAAGATGCCTTCTCTTATCATGATCTTCTCTGTGCTGGTGCTTATTCAAAGCAAATGAATTAGTGGAATATTGATTGTGGTAGACGCGATACTTCCCTTCTTGACCTAATTTAAAATAATTGTTGATATTTCCTTTCATGACCACTTCCTTTTTGGTGCTCAATCGTGAAATTTCTCCTTGAGAGTTTACTACTAGTACCTGACCAAGAAAATAAAAAGACTTCATTATTTATGTCAAAGACTTAATTTTGTCTAATAATATAAAGAATCATTTCAAATAAATTGATACATTTTATGATGGAACATTTGAAGTTTAAAAGCTAAGATAAAAGCTAAAGCTGATTGTTTCTAATTAGGAAACCAAGGTATGCCTGTAAAGAGAAAACTAACATTAATTACCTATTATATGTCAGATACTACTGACTACATTCATGTATCTCAAATGTGCACATGAAACTATATGTATTAATCATTCACCTATCATAATTTCAAGTTTATAACTTATACTTCAGGGACAAAGGAGGGCATCATGCGACTAACCCTCCAAAAATATATTCCTAAAAATACCTTATCTTCTGCTCCTTTTACCATTCCAGCTTTAAAAGTCCATGAATATGTTAAAATAGTGTTTTCATGCTCAGCGCCCATAACTCAGTGGCTACGGCGCCAGCCACATACATTGGGGATGGTGGGTTCAAACTCGGTCTAGGTCTGCTAAACAACAATCGCAACTATAACAACAATAATAAAAAATAGCTGGGTGTTGAGGCAGGCACCTGTAATTCCCAGCTACTTAGGAGGCTGAGGCAAGAGAATCACTTAAGCCCAAGAGCTTAAGATTGCTGTGAGCTGTGACACCACCACACTCTACCGAGGGTGACATAGTGAGACTGTCTCAAAAAAAAAAAATAAAAACAAAACAAAAACAGCACCTGTGGCTCAGTGAGTAGGGTGCCAGTCCCATATACCGAGGGTGACGGTTCAAACCTGGCCCGTGCCAAACCATAACAAAAAAATAGCTGGGCGCTGTAGCAGGCTCCTGTAGTTCCAGCTACTCGGGAGGCTGAGGCAAGAGAATCACCTAAGCTTACCAAGAGCTAGAGGTGGCTCTGAGTTGTGATGCCACGGCGCTGTACCGAGGGCAATAAAGTGAGGCTCTGTCTCTTTAAAAAAAAAAGTGTTTTCAAACAGTTAATCCCAAGCCTTCAGTGAACTATGAAATAGTTGAGTCTTACTCAGCTTTTTTAAAAAATGAAATGTAATAGACTAGATTAGAAGAAAAAATATCAGAATGCTTCCCACATAGTAAAGTAAAACACTATTTTAGGAAGCTTTTTTTTTTTTTTGTAGAGACAGAGTCTCACTTTATCGCCCTTGGTAGAGTGCTGTGGCGTCACACAGCTCACAGCAACCTCCAACTCCTGGGTTTATGCGATTCTCTTGCCTCAGCCTCCCGAGCAGCTGGGACTACAGGCGCCCACCACAATACCCGGCTATTTTTCTGTTTTGCAGTTGGGCCAAGGCTGGGTTTAAACCCGCCACCTTTGGTATATGGGGCTGGCGCCCTACTCGCTGAGCCACAGGCGCCGCCCATTTTAGGAAGCTTTTGAATGTGTGTACTGGGTTGCTATGAAAAAAAATGTATGTATGAATGAAGGTGAGAGTCTAAAGGCAGTATGAGGGCTGGCTGTGGTAGTTCATGCCTGCAATCCTAGCATTCTGGGAGGCTAAGGTGGGTGGACTGCTTGAAGTCATGAGTTCAAGATCAGCATGAACAAAAGTGAGATCCTGTCTCTACTAAAAACAGAAAAATCAGCTGGACATTGTAGCAAGTACTTGTAGTCCCAAATACTTGGAAGCCTGAGGGAGGAGGATCATTTGAGTTTGAGGTTGCAGTGAGCTGTGATAATGCCTTTGCAACAGCTACCCAGGGAACAGAGTGAGGCTTTGTCTCAAAACAAAACAAAACATGAAAGCCATTGATTAAAGGCAACTGCTATGATGCTCAGAACATGGTATTTTCTTGCATATCTACCCTACAAATAATTCCCAAATATGGGAGACACAGTTGTGCTCATTCTATAACCATAGCTGTGGGGGGTGGGCAGAAATACTATGTTGTAGCTCTGGTTCTGTTCATGATCAGAGCCGGAACGCTGTGCTGTCCTTTGCACTGAACTCTGCTAATAAGGAGTAAGCCCCATCCTTTAGCTGCAGGTTTGCCTAAAGTGATCATAGCTAGATCTCAGCAGTAAATCACCTACAGCTCTTTATTAAGCTCACAGCAGCCTATTCATTGCCATGTATGAGAAAGGTTTTATCTCTTTAAAATTATAGACAATAAGATCATGTAGTAAGAAAGTAAATCATCCATTTATAGTATTCTATGCATGGACTGAAATTTGAGTCCATATGTATACTTAATATAACCTGACATTCCTATTCTTGTTATCCAATGCAGTTTCAGAAATGGAGAAAATACAATTCAAAAGTAGGTCTATAAACTTCTAGTCCTTATTTTTAAGGTATAGTAATTAAAATTATTTCACATTCCAGAGACTTTTGTTTTCAACAGAAGGAACACACCTCTTTGCCCTCTTTAAATAATTTATTTGCTTCATGGGCTGCAGCTGCCACCTGCTGACTTTTAAGCTGACTAAGTTTGCTGTCTGGATTCCTCAATCTGGTGATAATGCGAGTTGAACCAGAAGCTCCTCTACCAGCTCCAGGAGATTCACACATCTCCCCATTAGACTTCTCTGATTTGAAATCACCTATTGTAACAGAAAAAAGCCATAAAGTAATTGATAACAGTAAGTAAACAATTATAATAACAACATCTTATTTCTTTAAAACCATTTTGGTGTATATCTAAGACTGCAAAAGTGAAAATAAACAATGTCCTTGAATAGCAAAGCAAATGTCATGTAATTCTTAAGTCTTACTTAAAAGAAAATGTCAGAAGGGTACTGCAAATCATCTATCATTTCACAGAAAATTTACACATGCTAGATTATCTGTTTCAAAGTTTATCTACTAGAAAAGAAAGAGGGCTGCTACAAATTTACAAGTAACAAGCATAATTAACTCAAAATGCACACTAACAAAATGTCACTTTATATATTCAGTATAGATTTCTGTATAGAAAGGATGTCATTAATTTTAGAAAGATTTTCACTGAAATTCTGTTTAAACCCCTAATAGTTGTGAGCTTATAAACATAAATGCCAAGTGAATTTTCTCCTAGGAAATCTAGATAATTATTGGTGTGTGCTTATTAATGTAAAAATCAATAAATTAGTTTAACATAATAAAGATCTCAACATTTTAATAGCAACTTAATTTTTCAAAGTGACAGACTGAACTGCCCAGGAGCAATTTCTGCTTTATAATCCAAATCTAACTTTGGCTGAAAATTTCTAGACATTCTAAAATGGCCATTATCACTGTTCAATCTTCACCGACCAGACAGTAAAATGAGATCTGAGTTTTCTTTTTTAAAGTTTAAAAAATTTAAGATACTGTGGCACTGGCAAATGAAAGGACAATTTACTATATTATCATATAGTAATGATGGTATTTTAAGTAAGCAGAGGAAATAGCATTGGGAAAATTGACTATGCATTGGGCAGCGCCTGTGGCTCAAGGAGTAGGGTACTGGCCCCATATACTGGGGGTGATTGGTTCAAGCCCAGCCCTGGCCAAAACTGCAAATAAATAAATAAATAAATAACTTGAAAATTTTGTGGGGAAAAATTATAACAATTTTGTAGACATTTGTTAATTGTATCTATTCTGCTCTTCTTTCCTTTGGGGAGATGCTTTTCCCCAACACCTCAATCATATGTTTCTGCCAGGGCAGCAAATCAGGTATCCTGTCCTCTTTGTGGTAAGCATCAGGACTCGGCGTGGCCAAACAAAGCACACCATTAGCTGGCCACAGTGATGGTCCCAGCACTGGCTATGTGGACCAATCCTCTGAGCATCCTATTCCAGTTTTTTGAATCTGGAGATAAAGAAAATATCTTTGCTTTTGAGCAAAGTGAGCAGGAAGGGTATAAATTAGGGGTTGGCTACTTTTATGACACAGAATAAGCTATCAATAATAGGAAACAATCAGGCCATCACAGACCTCCCCTCTCCCCCCCAAAAAAGAAAGGGAAAACTGAGAAGATCATGACAAGCTCATTTGACTCCCTGGATTCAGTTATGCCCTTGAGGCTGTCACCAATTCTGGACTTCCTCATTGTATGAGTTAATAAAATTCCCTTTTTATTTTAAGCAAGTTTGATGGATTTCTATCAAAACTAGTAAGTTCTAAATAATCAACAGAGTATTTTAAGATTTTGACTCCAAGATATAGCACTGACTAAATCAAGACAGAGCAGCAGTATTGGATATTTTGCTGCTCTCAGCTCAACAGCTAGTTGTTCAGACTATCAACTTTCTCTTGGGCCTCAGCTCATGAGGTTTTATGCTAAGACGCTGAACTGTGGTGGCTACTTCTCAGGCCCATCTACGAAGTTCTATAATAAAGACTTCACTGACACTGTTTGGTCTAGGTTGGATTTCCTAAAAACAAAGAAAATAGCAGTGTTTTATAAAGAATACCTTCATTCAAAGCCAATAAGCCAATACTGCTCAGAATCAATTCTCTGGGTCAGTTGGTTAACTTTAGAGCAAATTAGGGAAAGGAAAAGAAAATTCAACCCCAGGGGCAAGACCTTAGGGAGCAGAGAAAGAAAACTAGGTTGAGAGTAGAGGTCCCTACTGAACACTCTCTGCTTAAAGGCCATATTTCCCATAAAGGAGTGAATCTCTATGATACAGCCTGGTGGCAGAGTATATAATAGATCTACCCCTGCCTTTGCAGCTCATTGTTTAATGATGACAGGAGGCACAAGGCCAGACAAACTCTTCACCTGAGGGTTAGAGCTATTTTTATTCTACTAAGCATACAAAATGGGAAACTAGAGGGGTTCAATTTCAGGGACCCTGATGCAAATTACTGAGCATTAGGTACCAGCTAGGTATGTAGGAATCTGCAAAGGGTTAGACTGTCAGAAAAAAATGTGAAACCTGCCATTTAGGGTATATGATCCTATTGCAGTCCCCAACAACTCATTACCAATAACAGCCAGTAGGACAGAGGCTGCTAAAACAGTGGTCTCCCCCGAGTCTTTGGCTAGGTGTCATGGTTTACATCTGTAATCCTAGCACTCTGGGAGGCCAAGGCAAGTGGATCATTTGAGCTCAGAAGTTTGAGCCCAGTCTGAGCAAGAGTGAAACCTTGTCTTTAATAAAAACAGAAAAATTAGGGCTGAGCACAGTGGCTCACACCTGTAATCCCAGCATTCTGGGAGGCTGGGGCAGGTGAATTACTTGAGCTCAGGAGTTTGAGACCAGCCTGAGCAAGAAAGAGACCCTCATCTTGAAAGGAGAGGAGAGAGAGGAGGAGGGAAGGAGAGGGGAGGAAGGGGAGAAGAGAAGGAAGGAAGGAAGGGGAGAGGAGGAGGAGGAGAAGGGAAGAGGAAGGGAAGGGGGAAGGTAGGGGAACAGGAAGGGAGGAGGAGGAGGGGAGGGGAGAAAAGAGGAGGGGAAGGTGGGGGAGGGGAAGGGGAGGGAAATTAGCCTGATTGTGGTGAGCAATGTAGTCCCAGCTACTCCACAGGGTGAGGCAGGTGGGTTACTTGAACACAGGAGTTTGAGGTTATTGTGAGCTAAAGCCACAGCACTCTAGCTTGGGCAACAAAATGAGACTCTGTATCCATTCATTAATTAATGGATGAGTCTTTTCATATGCTTCTCACCTTTCACTCATAGAAATCATTGTGGGAAACCAACGGCATCTAGATTTATCAAAGAACACCCTCTACTACCAGAATGATGAGTGTTACTTACAGGCAGTTAATTTGGCTCAAGAATTGTGACATCAAGATAAGCCACATCCAGACCTGTCAAAATTAATGAACAACATACAGAAATCCTAAATTTGGGTCTAGATACAGTTAAAATTACTGGATGTAATCGTGGGAAAGAGGTTTTTGGAAAAGTTTTCACTTGTGGGTGAGATCTTTGCATTACTTTAGTCAGAGGGAATTCTGAATTGTATGTATGGGAAAAAATGTGAGTGTACATGCATGTACTGGATTACCAAAGGGTGGAATTGTGGATATTAACCGTGTTCTTACCTTTTCAGCACTCCTCTTTCCTTGGGAAAGCATTCCTATCCCATTCTAATCATATACTTTTGCTGGAGCCATCAATCAAAATACCTTGCCTACCATGGCTACAGGGGTAGGAACAATATGAAGTCAGACAATTAAGTTTGCAAACCCATCCTAGAAAATGTGCTACATACCTCACTGCTGAATGTCACTACGGTCACCTTCCAAGTAATCCCCCAGGAAGCTATGTACCAATGCCAGCACCTAGTCCACCCTTCAAAGCACTATTTCTACGCTGAGTTCACAAACTTAATTGTCAGACTGCCTACAATGAAAGCTCTGATGGCCACTCCAAAAAAAGATTTCTAAAATTGCTTTGAAGGGTAAAGCATTGGTGTCCAGGCATAGCTTCCCAAGGAAAGTACTTCAAAGGAGATTGCAGTGATATTCAGCAACAAGGTATGTAGCACTTTTTTTAGGATGAGTTTGTGGACTTAATTGTCTGACCTCGTATGATCCAACACAAACCACTGAAATTCCTTCCTCAAGAACTTTTTTTTTTTTGTTGTTGCAGTTTGGCTGGGGCTGGGTTTGAACCCGCCACCCTTGGTGTATGGGGCCCAGTGCCTTACTCACTGAACCACAGGCACCACCCCCCTTCCTCAAGAACTTTTGACTGGGAACAGGAATACAGGCCTTGCCTTTGGGTCAGAGACCTTGGAAAGACAAGAATACAAATTGCTGGTGCCATATTGCTAGCCACTTGGAAAAAGCCTATCTGTGTTAAAAGAGAATGAAATTAACATACATACATCTCAAAAAGAGAGACAGAAAAGAAAACAGAAAAAGTTTTGATACCTGGGGGCCTAGTTATGTCTGATGAGTCCTAGACTTGTCAATTATATGAATTAATTAAATTCCCTCTTCACTCAAGCTAGTTTAAATTGGTTTGGTGACTTGCAAATTAAAAGATTCTAATTAAAACACCTAACAGCATACAAAACATATACTTTAGAGAGTAAAAATAAAGTTATAGGAATATTATGAGACATTACTATAAAATATATGCATATTCTTGGGGTAAAGATAGTCTTTCTTAATAAGAAACAAATATCCAGAGAAATCCTAAGGAAAAACATTGACAAACTATATAAAATGTAAAAATTTATACGCGACAGAGGCTTAAAAACAAGCCATACTATGTAAATATATAGTAAAATTAAAAATTAATAGCCATAATATATAAAGTATTCCTTAAACTCATTAAGAAAAAATATCAAAACTCAATAGGAAAAAGAGAACAAAACATATGAATAACCAATTCACAGAAAGTTCAACAAACACATGAAAAGAAACTCAACCAGATTAGTTAGCAGGAATACGCAAATTTTTAAATGAAATATTTACTTTTCGCCATTGGCAAAAACGTAATAGGATGATGATGTTGAATTTAAGTGACAGAATAGAGAGATAAGTATGTAAATTACTGGTATAAATCTCTTTTGATGTATAAGTAAGAAGCAAACATTACCATTTTTTAAATGTACCTACCATTTGACCAGCAGTTCCACTTAGTTTCTATACTGCCAGAAATATTTGCACAAGTACACAAAGATATATATGTTGAGAATGTGAAAAAAAAAAAAACTATTTGTAATAATTAAAAACTGTAAACAGCCTAAATATCTATTAATAGAGAAAGAGTAAATGAATTGTAGTTCATCCATATTGCGAAGTACCATGCAGCAGTTAAAAAGAATGAATTCAGTTTATAACATAAAAAGATTTCCCTACATGTATTACTGAGTGGAAAAAAAACCAAGATGGAAAATAATACATGCAGAATGATCCCATTTATGTTAAAAAAAAAAAAAAAGACAAAAAAAATAAAAAACCAAACAAAAACATCCCCAAATCTTTGCAACCTTTATAAATAATACATACCTGGATAAACTACAGAGAAAAAGATCTAAAATGTAACAGACCAAACTGTTGGTGATTACTTTTGGAGAAGGGGTATGAAAAAGATCTATTTTTCCCCCCACGTGTGTTTGTATTTTTTTAAACAAAAACAGTGAGTACAAGTGCTACCTGTATATTTAAAAAAAAAAAAAACCCAGAAAATCCAAATCTTACCACCCCACCAAACTTTTATTTAAAAAAAATTAAAAACTAAAAATAAAAAAAGAAAACAAAAACAAAAACAAAAAAATGAAGCTCCCTTTAATGGATGAAGTGTATTCTTACCTATCTCTTCTTGAATAGAGACAGGTGTATGGGATTCTCTTTCTCCATTTTCAGGATCATCAGCTGCCTTAGCAGATTCACTCTGGGAAGAATTTAGTTCACTGCTGCTGTTACTGTTTTCCAGATTAGGCTGGATAGAGGTAGTAGTAGCACTAGTGTTACTGTTGTCACATGTCTTGTTAGGTTCTTCTAGAAAAATAGAATTATCTGATTTTTAAATTGGAAATCACATCAAAAATAAATGTCAGAAAAGACATTTAATTGATTTAGGATTTCATTACAAAGCTATATTTTAAAAAGAAAAGCTGCTCATGTATGGATAATGCAATGTATGAAAAAATATTGGTAAGCAACACCCTACAAGTTATTTATCAAGTCTTGCAGTCTATTAACTCACTGACTGTTATCATCTTAGCCTATAGTACAATCTTTCAGATACTCCAAAGCTGAAGAATAACAAAGTGATATAACTATCTCAAAAAACTTATGGTTCACCAGGTATTGAATAAGTGGTTTTGCTACGATAATATCTCAAAATGTGAAGTTTATATTCTTACTTTTCAAAAGTACTCAAACAATATCAGAAATCAAAAAATTAAACAGGATTATTTATATCTAAAGTTTTCTGCCTGAATTCTATGCCCCCAAATTAACAAGAAGGTTCTGTTCAAATGTCCTCATTAACTTTTAAGGAAAATGTAATTGTATCACTAAGAGTATAGTTCCTAAAGACATACTGAAATTAACACTACCATCAAAGAAAAGTCTAAGTCTTTTTATGGTAGTCCAGAAATTCATCTTCCTCTCTATTCATTTTGGCTACTAATAAGATACTCTTCAAACCATCTAAAGAAAAAGTGGTTACCAGCCTATCACAATGACTATTTCTTTTTTTCTTTCTTTTTTCTTTTTGTATTGAGACAGAGCCTCAAGCTGTCGCCCTGGATAGAGTGCTGTGGGATCATAGCTCACAGCAACCTCCAATTCCTGGGCTGGAGTGAGTCTCTTGCCTCTGCCTCCCAAGTAGCTGGGATTACAGGAGCCCGCCACAACGCCCGGCCATTTTTTGGTTGCAGCCATCATTGTTGTTTGGAGAGCCCTGGCTGGATTCGAACCCGCCAGCTCAGGTGTACATGGCTGGTGCCTTAGCCCGTTGAGCCAAAGGTGCCGAGCCCACAATGACTATTTCTACTGTATAATGTTGGGTTTGAGAAAAAAACAACAACAACCTGATAGAAAAATGGGAAAATACATGAATAGTTACAAATAAATAAAAATGGTGTTTAGGGCGGCGCCTGTGGCTCATCAAGTAGGGCGCCTGCCCCATATGCCGAAGGTGGCGAGTTCAAACCCGGCCTCGGCCAAACTGCAAAACAGAAAAATAGCTGGGCGTTGTGGCAGGTGCCTGTAGTCCCAGCTACTCAGGAGGCTAAGGCAAGAGAATTGCCTAAGCCCAGGAGTTGGAGGTTGCTGTGAGCTGTGTGACACCACGGTACTCTACCAAAGGCGATAAAGTGAGACTTTAAAGTCTCAAGAAAGAAAAAAAAAAAAAAGGTGTTTAAACATATGGCAATAAAAATATGCTCAATTCAAACTATGGAAAAATGCAAAGTAAAACTATATCCAGAAACTACTACTCAGCTATTAGATTGGTAAAAAATCCAGTCTCACAATAAGCCAAGGTGGAGAGGCAGAGAGTTAACAGGTAGTCGCACACAATGCCATGAGAATGCCAAACAATAAAAGATAGACAAAAGGGAATTGGTAAGCTCTAGAAAACTCACATATGTATTTATTTAATATAGCAAAACCCCAAATCTAGAAATCTATCCCAAAATACCGAATTACTTATCTACAGAGCTATTTATTCACACACTTGATCTTAGCCAAAAGGCCAAGAAGTGATACAGAGCTATTTATTCAAACATTAATAATGGCAAAATACCAGAAACAAAATTTCCATCAATAAAGCACTGGTTGAATAAAAGATGGTACAGACAATGAAATGTCATGCACCACAGCAAGGGCTGAGGATAATCACTATGTTGACATATGAAACGACGTCCAAGATTAAATATCAAAAATAAGAGGCTCACAACAGTATTAATAGTGCTAACTTTCATGACAGAGGGGAGGAAAATATGAATTTATGGACAGATTTTGCTTTTATTTATAAAAAACACCTAAAAATACTGGAAGAATAACCAAAACCTAATAAAAATGAGTGCCTATAAGGCAGGAGCAAGACATGGCTCTCTATCTCTTACACAGTTTTAGTTTTCTAATAAGGTAAATGGTCTACATTTTCAAAACATTAAAGTTAGAAATGCAATCCCTAAAAATTGAAAATTGAAACAAATGAATAACTGTGTATCAAACTGTGTATAACCACAGACAGTAAAGAATTATGAAATATAGTATTTTGACTGTAGATCCTTATTAGAAATATAATATTAGAACAAAGAACTAGAAAAGAAAAACAACTAAACTTAAATGCTATTCAGTAGTCTTACTGCCAATGGTATTATAAAAATACTACTATATGTAAAACTATTACTTATTATTAATGCACATTAGGATATGAATATCCTCTATCAAGAAGATAAAGCAAATACATAACAGAGTTACTACTGCTAGGAACTAAGACTTTCAGTGTAAGGGGAAAGAAATATAAGTGTAAAAACAAAAAACTAAGTATGCGGATGGCGCCAGACCCATATACCAAGGGTGGCAGGTTAAAACCCAGCCCCAGCCAAACCACAACAAAAAATAGCCGGGCGTTGTGGCGGGCATCTGTAGTCCCAGCTACTCGGGAGGCTGAGGCAAGAGAATCTCCTGGGACCAGAAGTTGGAGATTACTGTGAGCTGTGTGATGCCACGGCACCCTAACGAGGGCACTAAGATGAGACTCTGTCTCTACAAAAAACAAACAAACAAATAAAAACTAAGTATGCAATTCACTACCAGAATTTGAAATGCTGATAAAAACAGATCTTCTTCTTTTCAAAAATATGTATTTAACACTACCCACCAAAAAAGCCTAGAGGTAGTGAGAGTCCAAGAAAAATAATACCCCTTAGCCCAGACTGTGATCTCTAAATTTTATTCCCCACTAAAAGGAACCAGGATTTCTCTCTTTCTCTTCCTTCCTACCTTCTTACTATCCTTCCCCCCTTCCTTCCTTCCTTTACTCTTTTTTGAGACACTTCGAGTCTCATTCTGCAGCCCAGGCTAGAGTGCCATGGCATTAGCCTAACCCACAGCAACCTCAAACTCCCGGGCTCAAGCAATCTTCCTGCTTCAGCCTCCTGAGTAGTGGGGACTACAGGCACCCACCACAATGCCCAGCTTATTTTATTCTAAGTAGAGACAGGGTCTCGTCTTGCTCTTGCTCAGGCTGGTCTAAAATTCCTAAGCTCAAGCAATCCTCCCATTTCGGCCTCTAAGAATGCTAGTAGTACAGGTGAGAGTGCTAGTATTACAGACATAAGACGCCAAGCCCAGCATGGAACCAGTATTTCTTTTCTTTTGAGACAGAGTCTTACTATGTCACCCTCAGTAGAGTGCCGTAGCATCACAGCTCACATCAACCTCAAACTCTTGGGCTTAAAGGACTCTCTTGCCTCAGCCTCCCCAGTAGCTGTGACTACAGGTTCTCACCACAATGCCCAACTACAACAATGTTCTTGTTGTAGTTATCATTGTTGTTTGGCAGGCCTGAGCTGGGTTTGAACTACCCAGCCCCAGTCTATGTGGCCAGCACCCTAGCTGCTGAGCTACAGGAGGCAAGCTAAGAGTTCTCTTTTTAAGTCTCTGGACTGGAGATCTCTTACTTTCTTTGATCCATTACTGTAGCTTTCGGTTCCCTGTAATAATCTGAGAATTCCTTTTCTTTTCTATTCTTTTTTGAGACATAGAGTCTTACTATGTCACCCTCAGTAGAGTGCTATTGAGTCATAGCTCACAGCAACCTCAAACTATTAGGCTTTAGCGACTCTCTTGCCTCAGCCTCCCCAGTAGCTGGGACTACAGACACCCATCACAAGGCCCGGCTATTTTTTTGTTGTAGTTGTCATTGTTGTTTAGCAGGCCAGGGCCAGGTTTGAACCTGCCATCCTCAGTATATATGGCCGGCACCCTAACCGCTGAGCCTGAACCAGTATTTCTTAAAGGAAAGAATGACTCTAAGTTAGGGGTAGGAAATGTATAAAATAAGCCTCAGACACCTTACTATGACAAAACGTGAGGAAGTCTTTGATAAGACTACTGGATCATGGCAAAAAGACTCAAAGGCCAACATGAAAAGGCTCTGATGGGTGAAGAGAAACAAAATAAACAACTTCAACTGACTGAAAAGAACTAAACATATAAAGATCACTGAGTTCAATTTGACACTTTATTTTATTTTATTTTTTTTTTGAGATGGAGCCTCAAGCTGTCACCCTGGATAGAGTGCTGTGGCATCATAGCTCACAGCAACCTCCATTTCCTGGGATCAAGCGAGTCTCTTGCGTCCGCCTCCCAAGTAGCTGGGACTACAGGCACCCACCACAACGCCTGGCCATTTTTTGGTTGCAGCCG
>CAUYRH010177236.1:0-38503 GCA_963574655.1 Perodicticus potto
TTTTCCTTCCTTCCTTCCTTCCTTCCTTCCTTCCTTCCTTCCTTCCTTCCTTCCTTTCTCTCTCTCTCTCTCTCTCTCTCTCTTTCTTTCTTTCTTTCTGACAGAGCCTCAAGCTGTCATTGTGGGTAGAGTGCCGTGGCATCACAGCTCACAGCAACCTCCAACTCCTGAGCTTAAGTGATTCTCTTGCCTCAACCTCCCAAGTAGCTGGGACTACAGGTGCCCCCCATAATGCCCGCCTACCTTTTGGTTGTAGTTGTCATTGTTCTTTGGCAGGCCTGGGCCTGGTTCAAACCCGCCAGCTCCAGTGTATGTGGCTGGCGCCTTAGCCGCTTGAGCTACAGGCACCAAACCGGCTATCACTTTTCAATCAACTGTTGTGGGAAAATGAGACAGGATTTTGTATTTGACAATATCAATATCAAATAGCTTCTCTTAGCAGGTGTCCACAAAAATGTTGAGTTCCACATCTTCAGAATATCTTGAACAGCAGAGCAACCTTCAGTAGGGAACCCAGACTGCTATGTCCAATTACTCAGGAGGCTTTGAATTTAAGTTTTGCTGGGAGAGACTCATCCAAACCAGTTTATACTACGAGGCGAATGATAAATTACTTTTTATTTGGAAGCATTCAGTCATTCCTTAATCAATTATTGAGTGCCTAATATGGTTACTTCGCTAGATTTTGGAACTACAGATGGATAGTTTTGGTAAGGGAAAGAGGGGGAAAGAAAGAAGTTTTAAAAATCTAACCTCTCGCAGGAAGAAAATGGAAGGAAAGGAAGAGTGTTATGACGTGCCGAGAGGGATTAGGTGAAATTAGATCAGGCATCAAAGCTAGGTAAGTGGTGCCTGTCTTTAAAAGGCACTAGTTCACCTGTTTGGTTGTAGCTTAAGACTTAATGCCATTCAACACTGTAACACACAGCATGACACCAGCACCTGCCAGTCAGATCTGAACTGGCCCCACTGCAGCAGGATGTAAAGGCCTCTGTGGAGCCAAGCATCAACTCTTTAGTTTCCAGGGTATGGGGAGGCGGGGCTGGGGAGTTACTAACCAGTAGTAGCATCTCCCACTTTACCCATTGGAATAGTGGCTGGAGCAGTGCTATGGCACAATACCCCATCCTCCCCCAGGACCAGATGGGGACAGTTCTGGAGACTCAGGTGCGGCTTCTGCTGTGGAGAGTTGAGTGCCATGTTGATGAGGGCGTCATTCACTCAGGAAGGAATAGGGGGCTGTCATCCCAAGGACATCCCTCAGGGGATGATAATAATTAATGGACGTCCCTTCCATTAATTATTAGTCCATACAGTTTTAGGAGCTCCGAATGTCTGAAGAGCATGCTGTTTTGATTAAAGATATGGTCCCTGCCCTCCCAGGCTGGACGTCCAGGAGACATTCAGGAAGTGCCATGACCCCAGAGCGTCACAGAACTGAAAAGGTGACCTTAGATAAAGGAGTGCTGCCCTCCCAGAGAGGGTAAGTGACTTGGCCAAGTTCACACAGCCAGTCACAGAGACAGGCAGCCCTTACCCGTGGTGGCTGCGGAAGAGGGCGACAATTCGTGCCAATCAGAGGCCAAGATGGCAGTGGGTGGCACGGGGGAGGGAGGCACATCCGAAGGGGAGAGGGACGCTGCATTCTTAGCAGCAGGGCCGGTTTGTTTGTTCAGGCGGCCGGTCTAGGAGGACTTATTCGTGCTGAGTTTGTTCTCTCTCTCTCTCTCTCTCTCTCTCTCTCTGTCTCTCTCTCTCTCTCTGCCTGGGGATTCATGGGGTGGGTAGGAAGGCGCGCCCCTGCGGCTTTTGGGGCTCCTCTCCCCTGAGCGGAAGGAAGGAATCAGGTACCTCCTCTCCGCCGCCCCCACGAGTCTGGGCCGCCCCAGGCTTCCCTGAGCAGGCCTGGGGGCTGTCCGGAGCGGGCTCCCCGCCGGTCCCAGGCTGCGGGCAGCACGCCGCGCGGGTCCGCCGCTGCCCATCCACGATTCCGCAACCCGGTCTGGCAGCGCCGCGCTCTGCTGGCGGGGAGCTCGGCGGCGGCTCAGTCCGCGCTGGGGAGGAGCCAGTGCAGCCGCAGCCCTCCCGGGCGTCCAGACCGACGAGCGGACGAGCGGGCGAGCAGGCGCCGAGCTGGGCCCCTCTCTCCCGGCACACACCTTCCGCGCCGCGCGCTCTGGGGGGCGATTGGCCTCGGACCTTGCCAATCAGCAGAGCTGTGCGACCTGTTTTCTCCCGGGCGTGTTAATCGTCGGGAAGGAGCTGCTCCGATGGGGTCACCGGGCCCCTTCTCCCTCTTTCCCCGAAGCCCGCAGGGTGAGCAGTAAGCCAACCCCAGCCGGACGCTGCGCTCCTATAAATAGCGCGCGTGTGCCCGCTCGGTGCGCTCAGGGCCGCGCGAAGACAGAGAAAGTTGTGCGCAGGAGACCCGCGGCGTGAGGAGAGGCAGGGGAGGACCCGCCGGACGAGCTGCCCTGCACCCTGCGCCCAGCACCCTGGAGCTGATCCGGCCAACGCGCGCCTTCGGAGTGGGGCGCCCGGCCAGCGGCTGCAGACCTCGCTATCTCTGAGTGACACCAGGTTTGGGGGCATTTTTGACCAAGCGAAAGCAGGAGTCGCCAGCGTCCTGGCCGCGAACACAGCCGCGCGTTCTTCTCGGTCCTGGAAACACCTTCCGCCTCTGTAACTCGTTCTTCCCGCAAGGCAGCCTCGGACCGACGCCGGAACCGCTCGGCACCGCCGCGCTGGCGGTTCCTCCTGGCGTTGCCTCGGCCGCTCCGCTTCTGTGGTTTATCTGGTGGAGCTTGGGTTTGGGGTGAGAATTTATTATTATTTTTTCCCTTGAGGTGTGAACGTGAGGGTTGGGCGACTTTTAGATGTCTAGGAACAAGGGTGGGCACGGGGCCCCCAGGCAGGGCTGATTCTTGGGCAGAGGAGGGTAGGGTAGGGGTTCTGCATGAGCTCCTTAAAGGACAAAGGTAACGGAGCCGACCATAGAGCTCGAGGGGAGACTTTGACTTCAGACCACAGAATTGGTGGAAGTGTGCGCGCCGCCGCGGTCGTTCCCGCAACACTGTCGACCTAGCCGCTGGCGAATCCCCGAGCTCCGGGACCCCGGGGTAGGAGGCCACGCCGGCGAGCAGAAGCGCCAGCCGCTGCGGCTGCCCAAGCGGCTCACCATGAGCTCCAGGCGCCGGGCGCTGTCCGTGGTGCCGGCCGTTCTGCTGGTCCTCACGCTGCCGGGGCTGCGCGTCTGGGCGCAGAACGACACGGAGCCCATCGTCCTGGAGGGCAAGTGTCTGGTGGTGTGCGACTCGAACCCGGCAACAGACTCCAAAGGCTCCTCTTCCTCCCCTCTGGGGATATCGGTCCGGGCCGCCAACTCCAAGGTCGCCTTCTCGGCGGTGCGGAGCACCAACCACGAGCCATCCGAGATGAGCAACAAGACGCGCATCATTTACTTTGATCAGGTCAGACCCCGAGGGGCGCGCGAGGCACCCAGGGGCGGGCAGTCTCCAGGCACCTGCCGCCGGGCGAGGCTGCCTGCTCAGGCTCGGCTGGTCCGATTGGGCAATGGGGGGGTCATTTCAGCCCTCGCCTGCCCAAATATGTCTGGGCCTGAGACTTCCAACTTCTCCCCCACAGCCTCACCCCCGCCAGCCCTCATTTCCTCCTGGTCTCTAAAAGAGGCTGCTGGGGCGGCGGGAGAGAGTCTGGGAGTTCAGAGGCGGCAGCGACAGCTCCGATAAGTGTAACAGCAACAGGTCGGCGGGGTGAGAATTTATTATTCTGAACTGAAGGGAATCTGGTCCCTGGACATCGCGCGCGATCTCTTGGTTAGAGCTCCGCTCCCTGGGTCAGATTCTCCTGCGGGTGTTCCTGTGGCACTCTGGATAAGTGTTTGATTAGTTCCTCCCAGGTAGAAAAGCTCCCGGGTCTGCAGCGAGCTCCTGGCCTCCACGCTCTCTGCAGATCTGGCAAGGGGCCGCAGAGGACAGGGGCGGGGGCCAGGGATCAGATCTCCTCTGGGTTCCGCGGCCAGGGTCCCCAAACACGTTCCGGCGCTGCAGCCGCTGCCTTGGAGTAAGCAGAAAGCGTACTTAGGGAAAAGTTGCGGAGGAGGGGGGAAAAGGAATTTGGCAGCTGCGCTGAGCTCCCGGAGGGGAAGCTCTGGGGAGCTGGTTCTCCCTTTCCCGGCTCCTGGCCTTTGGAGGATTGCAAATTGCTGAGGGAAGACAGACTCTGAGGTTGAGGGTAGGGGATGGAGGAGGAACTGATGGAAACGGTGGCTTGTCTTTAGCCACCGGTGTTCTGTGGTTTGGCCCGATGAGAAACTCCAGGACGTTAGCTTACCTTTAGCAAGGAAGGGATCTTGAGGAAGAAAACCGACTCAGGAGTTGGAATTTCAACCCCAACAGAACTCAGAGTCTTTAAAAATTCTCACTCCACACTTGGCAGTTGTGTGCAGTCTCAGTGTACAGCAGCACAGGTGAGGGGCCGTCCCAGGCTGGGCCAGGAAGGCATGAGGTGACATCTTTACCCTGCACTTCGTTTTTTCCAGGTAATGCACTCTGCTGATGGCCAAAGACAGAGTCTGTCTTTCTGGAGGCTTACTACTTTACAGCCATCATTTTCAAAAAACTGAGTAGTCACATTTGGTGTTTGGGTGCAGTTTTTTCCATCTTGATGGAAATGAAGTCCAGGACCACTCCTGGTTTGGATTCAGTGCGCTAATTAAATGCTCGAATACTGTGGACAGTGCACTATTCTCTGTACCGGGTGTTCTTTTCCATGACCTTTCTGTCAATTAGAAGAGGAAAAGGGGTTGTTCTTCCGTTCGGGGAGCCATGCATCTTAGAGAAACAAGACATATTTAGGGATGAATCTTGATGTGTCTGGATGATCCACTTACAAAGTGGAGTCAACATCCAGCTTTCTTTGTAGCCCACACTAACCATCCACTGCCCTCGTTGCTAATGAATTACGCTACTTGTATCTGAAACAGAAAGTCCCAGCTGAGCACCTGACACTATTTCAGATGTGCTTAAACCACATTCTCTGTAAAGCCTGCGTTGGGGTTATTTGCACATCTGGTGACTCGCTGAAAGATCATCCATCATCAGGTTAGAGAAAAGAAATCTGATGCTTACTTGGAAGACTGAAATCTCACAGTACAACTATATACTGTACACGAATTTAAGTTAGGTGTGGAGCACAGTACAGCTGCCTGTCACTACGTTCTGGTGTGTTGCTCGGTAATAGTAATAGTACATTTTTGAGAGAATTATGCAAGAGGCTTGAAAACACGTTAGTATTGGCAAGAATGCAGTCTTTAAAAGACGTAGTAGCAGATTGTCATTGGTACATGGGAGATGTATCTTTTTAAGGACACATGGTTTGTTTGAATGCTACTTATAGATTTTTTTTGCAGAGAAATGGAAGAAATCCTATATTTTGCCATTCTGTCCCCTCCCCACGGTCTCCCTCTCTCATAGGAAGGGACTTACCTCTGTGACATCACAAATTTCGTGATATAAAATGCATTGTTGCTTTCTTTAGAAATGGTTCCTAATTTCACTTTTGAGCCTTGAACTTAAAGAGCAGGTAGTTGATAGCAGGGAAATGAATAACCCTGGGAGAAATAGGGGAGGCCACCTATTTGATAGACTATCCTCAGGCATGCCCTACTCTTTGGCAGCCTGCAAGGGCTGACTCATTGTCAGATTATTATAATTAAGGCCTAGATGGCACAGGAGTGCAAACTAGTGGTCGTGGATCTTAGGAGAGGAATGACGGAGGCTCAGGGAAGGGCCAGGCATGAACATGACTTTGTGGACCAACTGTTTGGTGTCAAGGATAATGTGACGCCGTGGAGGGGACGCCCATGCCTCTGTGGGATGTGTCCAGGGATGACTACGGCGAGTCCGCAGATAACGATTGGCTAGCTCAGCAACGTCACCTCTGGACACTGCAAAGGCTTATAGAACATAGACATGTAAACACGTGGCAGCTGCCTTTTATCTGACTTTTCAGGTAAAGCTAATATTTATAAGATCCCAAATGTTGCTTAGATGTTTCTAGATCCATTGGGCCTCGCTGTAAATGGGGACATGAATATGAAGCAGTAACTTTATATCTTCTTGTATTATTTAAAAGACATAAGAATCTGCCAACACACAGTCCATTTTCCAAACCAGTTAAGAGGAAAGAAATAGAACTAAATGTCTTATTTCCATGGTTTCTTAAACTAGTTGTTAAGAAAAAGAGAAAGAAGAAAGGAAGGAAAGAAGGAAAAGAAGGTGGGGGGGGAGAAAGCAAACTTATTTTACTTAGAGAAGAAAATATAATAACGCACTTTTTTTTATTATTTTTATTTGTAGATCCTAGTAAATGTGGGTAATTTTTTCACATTGGAGTCTGTCTTTGTAGCACCAAGAAAAGGAATTTACAGTTTCAGTTTTCATGTCATTAAAGTCTACCAGAGCCAAACAATCCAGGTATGTGTCAACCAACTGTGTTTACCTTTGGTGGGTTATGCACTTAAGTATTTATCTAAAGATTTTTTTTTCATATAAATGTACATCTTTATTGTTCATTTTGAAATCAAATAATTTCTATTTTCTTCTTTTATAACACCGATTAAGGTGTATGACAGAAAGCATGGAGAAAAGCAAATAATTGAAGCATAGAGAAAAGCAAATAACCTTAACCAAAACCTTTTAAAAGCATGGTTTAGCGAAAGTTTAGTGACATCTTTTTCGTAAGATCGTGATTTTATTCAATGAATGTGTAGAAATTATTTGAACTTGCAAGGAAAAGAAAAAAAAAAAAACATTTAAAGAATGAAATAGATTAACAAGTATACAATAAGAAAAACAAATTTCCTGTTACTTTTAAAAAATTATGAGGTACAGTTAACTAGTAGGAAAAAAATCTATGGAGGAACAACTGTTCAATGTACTTTTTTCAAAGGACGTGCTTTGCTTATACTTCCATTTAGCTTCAGTTACTCTGGTACTAGTGAATTCTTAACAAGTGCGAATCTACAGGTAACAATATATTTTAACTTATGCTTTCCAGGATAATGGGCTTGACTTTACATACAAAGGCAACAACGGAGTTAATTCCTGTAATATTCAAGTAGGCTAATACCCAACGACACCAGTACATGTCTGTGGGATTGTACGATAGCTTTTTATCTTATGTTCAATATTTATATTGTATATTACGTCCATGCAAATGGTACATACCCCTTTTACACATCCTGGTATATGGATAAATTAATCAGCATCAGATTTAATTTGCTAACTATTCCTTTTATTCAAAAAAAAAAAAAGCATATGTAGTGGACAAACTTAATGTCTATGGAGAACCTTTATCCAAGGTCCAATATTTAGTAAGTATGTAACGTTTGGCACGGTGTATTACAAATTGCAACACAGAAAAAAGTTAATATAGTTTGGACTTGATGCTGTGCTAATTATCTGTCATTAAAATCTCTACCGGTAGAGGTGATTATTATTTTTAATACACATTTCTTATCAGAGAAAACAGGAAAAGAAATCAACACACGCACACTTATTTTGTTATTTCACGCGATTTTCATCACTCTGCATGTTATGTTGTCACAGAAACCTGCATGGCTGTTGTCAGAATCTGGCTATGTCTGTGTTTATCAGGTCACTGGGTGCAGCGTGTCTTTTTATGAACACACTGGGATGCTACAGGCCTGCTTTGTCACCAAAAGATTATTGTTGGGTGCAAGGGGTAATGAAGCAGTAAGTTTAATTTATGTGCTGAAGGGAAGCCAGTTTTCACATGGCTTGGTTGTGCTCTGTGATGGCATTCTTTCTTAGGAGTTTAAGGAAATTCCTGTGAGAATTTTTTTTTTTTTTTAAAAATCAGCTCATCAGACATACAAACTATGGCCCCCACAACTGGCTAATTTGAAAAGAAGGCGATGTATACTTGAACATCAGGTGTCTTACCAAGGTCTGTCATCGACATTATTTATTTTCCCTGGTAGATATTTTAATTTTAAAAGGAGCTTTTTAGTGATTTTTTTTTTCCTTGTAGGTTAACCTGATGTTAAATGGAAAACCAGTGATATCTGCCTTTGCTGGGGACAAAGATGTTACTCGTGAAGCTGCCACTAACGGAGTCCTGCTCTACCTAGATAAAGAGGATAAGGTTTACCTAAAACTGGAGAAAGGTAATCTGGTTGGAGGCTGGCAGTATTCCACGTTCTCTGGCTTTCTGGTCTTCCCCCTATAGAATTCGATTTCTGCATAATGTTGATCCAGGTGAGGGGAGGCCCACCCCTGAGTTCTTGGAAGATCACTTTTTCATCATTGGATTGATATCTTTTATGAGTTGCCCATGGGTGAATATGGATTCTCTTTAAGGATTCTAGACCTGTCTGAACCAATATGAAGTCTCACAGATTCTTTGTGTGTGTACGTGTTTCAGTATATTTGGACTGGGACTCAAAGCTGATAATACCTATTTATGCTTCAGTGTAACAGTCAAAAAGCTGTCTGCAAGGTTCATTTTTAATTTAATTTCCTGGGATGACTGATTTTTTTTGCAGATGTGGAATTTTTAAAAAAAATTTTTTTTTGGTTTATTTTTTAAAGACTGGAAACTGGATCTAAGAATGAGAAAACTCTGAAGTTCTGACTTCAATCAGCAGTTAGTGTGGTACTGCCAAAGAGCTGTATACTGTGTTGATAAATGGACTACCCTTGTTTTTGTTCCTTGGAAATTTGTTTATTTTGTTCTCTCAAGGTAACTGGGAATTGCCTTTCAGTGACTGGTATTGTGTTTTCTCTGCAAATAAGGTAATGGATAGCTTGCCCCCAAATTTACCTTGACCGTGATGAGATCATCAACATGACTTCCCTCAAAAAGAAAAAGAAGCTTCATAGTTGTATTTTAATTATAAATGCGAAAGAGTCATATTTTCCAAATTATATTTTCTAATAGGAAGAATAAATCATAAATCTGACAAGAGAAAAGTTGCTTACCAGAATTCTAAGTGTTCAATCCCAAAACCTTGGCAAAACAGCCCTCCTGTGAGGGAAATCGTACACTGTATTGCTCAACTTTAATTAACATGATTGATAATAACCACGTTATTAAAAACCTAAGGGATATTTTTTTCTTAGACGTGACCACTCTATTAACTGGTGGTGAGATGCTCTTGTTTTTAATTATACCTATTTTTCAAACCTTATGTTGTATTTGAAGTATCATCTGGTTTTGCCTTAACTCCTTAAATTGTATATATTTATCTGTTTAGCTAATATTAAATTCAAATATCCCATATTTAAATTTAGTGCAATATCTTATTTTGTCTTTTGTATAGGTCACATGAATTCATAAAATTATTTATGTCTCTGTTATAGAATAAAGGTTCGTATATGTTAGTTGAATTGTTTTTTCCTTCTGGTTCGGAAGTACGTATTCTACTTGATTTATTTCCTCTTTCTTCCCTCCTTCCTTTTCCTCCCTCAAGCTTTTTCCTTCTTCTCTCCCTCCCTTTCTCCCTCCTTTCTTTCTCTTGTTTCCTTTTTCCTGGAGTTTAAGCAAAGCTTTCTGAATTTTCAGGCTATGTCCTCTGAATTGGTATAGGAAATCTTAACTGGGTTTAATCTGCCCCAATTCAGGAGCTGCAAGCTTTCCAAAAGAGAATCAATGAACCAAGTGAACTTTTCTTTCAGAAGGACTTATTGTTAGGAAGTTAAGTTAAAAAGGATCTCCAAAATATCACAAGGGTGCTCAATGTATCAATAAGTGGGGAGGAACATAAAGACCAATGTTTCCTTTTCTTTTTTTCTTTTTTGAGACAGAATTTAATTATATCGCCCTTAGTAGAGTGCTGTGGCATCACAGCTCACAGTAACCTCAAACTCTTGGGCTTAAGTGATTGATTATCTTGCCTTAGCCTTCCAAGTAGCTGGGACTAGAGGTGCCCACCCCAACATCCAGCTATGTTTTCTTTCTTTCTTTTTTTTTTTTTTTTAGATACAGAGTCTCACTTTGTCAACTTTGGTAGAGTGCAATGGCATCACAGCTCACAGCAACCTCCAGCTCTTGGGCTTAGGTGATTCTCTTGCCTCAGCCTCCCGAGTAGCATCCAGCTATTTTTTTGTTGTAGTTGTTATTGTTGTTTAGCAGGCCTGGGTTGAGTTCGAATCCTCCTGCCTCAGTTATGTGGCCGGTGCCCTAACCACTGAGCTATGGGTGCCGGGCCAATATCTTCAAACTGCTCTTTTCTCAACACTGAAGGACAAATGGAAGATCACAGGCCTTCTTTTTTTTCTTCCATTTTTTTTGAGGAATTATTATTATTACCTGCCTTGTCTAGAAAATTGGCTCAATTTGCTGGTTTAAAGTCAATCAAGACAATTGGGGTGGGGGTTGTAGCTAGTGGCAGCAAGGAAGGTGTTACAGGGAGACATCTGGGCACATCTTCCAGTATAATTGTGAATAGTCACCAAGTCAAAATATTCATTCATCACGAGGAAGACTCTCCTCCTTCCCCTCAAAGAATTATCTGGAGATGTTGACAGTGTATCTCCAGTAGTTTGGTTGGCAAGTTATCCCTCAGCTGACTTTCTATCAAAAACATTTCCTCCCTTGTGATTTTGTTTTTTATTTTATTTAATTTTTTTTTGAGACAGTCTCACTTTATTGCCCTCAGTAGAGTGCTGTGGTGTCACAGCTCACAGCAACCTTCAACTCCTGGGCTTAGGCGATTCTCCTGCCTCAGCCTCCTAAGTAGCTGGGACTACAGGCGCCTGCCACAACGCCCAGCTGTTTTTTTGTTGCAGTTTGGTCGGGGCTGGGTTCGAACCCACCACCCTTGGTATATGGGGCTGGTGCCCTACTCACTGAGCCACAGGTGCCGCCCGTGATTTTGTAATATAAAAGGTATTTCACAGAGAGACTGAATAAAGGAGGCTGCCATCTAAATGTGAGTGGAATCTTCTGTGCATGGCCCAGCCCCATCACAGGCTCTCACTTGGTTCCCTGTGCTCAGAGTTTGTGCCTTTACCTTGCAACAAGGTGAATCATACTTGAATAAGTACACTGGCCCTCTGCATCCCTGCATTCTATATCCATAGATTTAACTGAGCATCAAAAATATTCAGAAAACAACTAATGAAAATAACTACACAACAACAAAAATAATACAAATGAAAAAAAACAAAGCAGAATAACAACTATTTACATAGGATATACATTGTGTTTGGTATTGTAAGTAATCTAGAGATGATTTAAAGTACCCAGGAGGATATGCATAGGTTATATCCAAATTCTGTGACATTTTATAATTGGAGCTTGAGCATCTGCAGATTTTAGTATCCACTAAGGGGTTTGGGAACCAATCCCCCTGGATACCAAGGGTCAACTGAATAGTATTAGTCATTGTTTTGGCAAAATGGCTCAAGAGTACTGGAATAGACACCCATGGTGGAGCAGAGAAATTTAGGTCATTATCAAAATAGATCGATGTAGAAAAATTTTTTTTGCTTCGGGACCTTTCTTTTTTTTCTTAATTTTTCTGAACATAAGAGAATATTAGCAAAGGGCTTGACTTTAATTCCTAAGCTGTAGCGTACATAATTTGAAATGCAAAGTCTGCTTGAAACCTTCAAGAGAAAATCTATTTAAAAGACACTTCCTACAAATAACGTTGCAATTTTATGATTTCACCTGGATTTAAATAAAATAATTTCAACAAGTCTTACAAATACATTCACAGAAAAGGCAAAGCACGGAGTCTGTGGGTATCACCTGCCGTGATGGGTCCCAAGTGGAGAGACGGAGTCAGAACAAGAGCCTTGGCTTACATAAAGCTACTCATGAAATAAAAACACTTGTATCCCTTCGATATTTTGAAATTAATAAAAGAATGAGAGTGTTAGATACTCACCCTAAGCTGGTTTTTGAAAGTAAGAACCACTCCCAGACGTAGTGACTGGGAAGATGAGATTGAACAGAAAGAACAAAAGCTACAAGGAACAAAATGATGTAGCCAGAAAAGCACGGGTTTTGAACAGACATCAGAGAGAATCTGACAACCTTTCCTTGCCAGCGCCATGACCTTGGGCAGATTTATTCACCTCTGGGAGCGTTAGTTGTTTTATTTGGAAGCAACAAACAGTTGGTTGTAACCACACACATGTGACGTGCACATAGTGGGAGCTTGATAAAGGGCCTACTGTGATGACAAAAATTTAAAGACTCGACACGGGGTGAGGCAACCAGCGCAGCTGCAAGGGGATATTAAGATTGGCATGAGGATGGGAAGAAAAATTGAGTCTGAGTGCTACAGTCTGAAGGGCAGGAGGCAGTGGGGGCAGAAGAAATGGTGCCAGATGCTCCTTGCATATTCTATGGCTTCAAAATAGTTTTAGAAATTGCTAGGTCCACAAAAATGCTAATTGAACACGGTATTTGCATCCGCCCTGTCCACATTCATCAGTGCCAGCACCAACCCTTCCGACATGGTCCCTACCTACTTTGACTGTTCCGTGATCTATTGATCAACAAATGCAAGCAATTGCCTTTAGCAAGCAGTTTCCTTCGGACAGAAGCTCGTGAAAACAAAACTAGCAAAAATAAAGAGCTTGTGTTGTGTGTAGGAGCTCATGGACTCGGACTCCTTTGGGGGGTTTCCTATCACCCCAGATTCTGTTGGACTCAGATTATCTAATTAAAGTTTGTTTTTAATTTTTTCTTATTTTTAATTTTTTTAAACTTAAAGTTGTTTCCCCCTGCCACCCTTTTTTTTCTGGTTTCTGGCAACCCGGATAGCTATGTGTTTTCTTTTAGCCTCTACTTTTTAGCAAGTTACTGCTTTACATCTTGAAATAAACATCTTCCACTAACATCTGTTAATTTATCCTTATAATGGTCATGTGGTTTGCAAGGTACCAAGTGTCTGGAAGAGGTGCCATCTCCCTTTTTCAAATCTCCCTAAATATTGAGCAAAACTTGAGGTTACACCTGGAGCAACAGAGGTCCCCAAGTGTGGTTGCACCTTCCTCTGACTGGGGTGCTAGGCTTTATGATCTAAAGTGCCTGTCCATTGGGTATTTCAAGGTTCCCAAATGGGTTGGCCTGTGACCATGAGAAGTGGGGAGACAGAGAAAGGGGAAGGCATATGGTGTCTGTTCATGTGCCGAACTGTGGGTCTAACAACAGTGAACTCTTGTCCTAAATGTTTCCTTTGGCCGAGAGCAGTTTGGGATTTAAGAAGATGGCTTCTAACTGGGTTGGCTATTCTCTGTCCTCTAACACGGGTCTGCCTTTAATACGGGTTTTAAATATCTTAGACTCAAAATGATGTGGGGTTGGTGGGTTTCTTTTGCCACCTCTGACCTTTCTAACTTGGTCCTGAAGTGCTGTGTCAGCTTCTCAACTTAATGTGCATAAGAATCACCTAGAAAATCTTGATAAATGCAGATTATAATGCAGTAGGTCTGGGGTGGAAAGCTCACAAGTGACCCGGACACCACCCGTTCAGTGGAGAAGACTCCTTTACTGTTCTTTTCTTTCTTTTTTTTAAAGAGACAGTCTCATTTTATCGCCCTCCGTAGAGTGCCGTAGTGTCACAGCTCACCGCAATCTCCAACTCCTGGGCTTAGGCGATTCTCTTGCCTCAGTCTCCCAAGTAGCTGGGACTACAGGCTCCCGCCACAACACCTGGCTATTTTTTTGTTGCAGTTTGGCTGGGGCCAGGTTTGAACCTGCTACCCTCGGTATATGGGGCCAGTGCTCTACTCTCTGAGCCACAGGTGCCACTCTCATCACTGTTTCTTGAAGCCTTGTTGCTCAAAGAGTGGTCTTCAGACCACTAGCATCATTTCCCTTGGGGGTTGTTAGAAACAGCAGGTAGAGTTTAGATCCCCTGTGACCTTCTGAATCTAAGTCTGCATGTCAACAACATTCACTGCTGCCCCCTCTGACTCCCAGGCATTGAAAAAATTATGAAGCTCTGTCTTTAAGTAAAACTCAGAGACCACCTGCATCAGAGTCACCTGTGTTGGGCTTCACACAAGCAGCTGCAGTTTAACAAAGTCTCCCGGTGTTTCTTATAACCTCGGTACACGCAGGTGCAGGCCCTTTTCTTTGCAGTGACCCAGGAATACAGGTGCTTCTATTTTCTGTCCTATTTTAAACTCAGTGAGCCAAAGGCAATTAGCCAGAGGCTTTAATGCAGGTAAGCGGGAAAGGTTTTTTTCATTCTGTGATGAGCAAAGGCTCCAGGGAATCTTGCTGCCAGAGGAAAGACTGCAGGAAGACGCTACCTAGAGAAAGACGCGAGAAACCCTGGCGTAAAAATAAAGGTAAGTCGCCCCCAGAGAATGGACATCTTGTGAAGAAAGAGAACGCTTAGTGACGTTCCTCACGTCATCAACATTTGTTCCGAAATGAAGATGTGGTTACCTCTTGGGCTTGTTTGTAATTGGAGTGCTCCTCCGGGGATTGCAATACCTTTATCGAAGTACTCCTGGCAGTCGACCTCAGAAGACGTTACTGAGTTCACTAAAGAGAGTTTGTGTGTGTGAGAGAGAATATTTAGAAGGATAACGCCAGCCATTTCTAGGCAGCCAGTCTGGGTCTAAAATTTCTCCGAGGGTAGACGCCTTAATGTTTTTTGCGTGTAATTGGTGATATTTGTAATGAGAAAATGCATTGTCGTAGGTACTAAGCTAAGGAAGTCTTTGGTTCCTGTGTGGTTACCTTCAGAACGTAAATCTTGGCCTTGTCACTTTCCAGGAACTGAGGTTTCTGAGGGAATCCTAGAGGACATTGGTCTGGTAGTTTTCAGGGAAGTTGAGAGACTCCTGCACACGATGATTTACGATCACAGTTTGGTTAGAAAAGCGAACTTGCTCCCCTTCCCTTCCCTGCTCTCCTCTGTCCTGTTTTTCTATTTTTTGTCATGTTTCAGCTTTGATGTCAAAGTGTCACCAACAAGTGGAGGAAAATGTAGGGAAATGAATGCAGGCTGGGTGGCTATTCTCACATTACTTTTTTTTTTTTTTTTTTAAATCTTCAGGATAAGAGGAAAAAAATGGCTAAAAATTGACGTGTCCACCCAGTGGAACCATTCTGTGGTTTTCTTTCATAGCATCCCAGAGTGAAGGGGAAGGAAAAGCGAGCAGCAAGCATAGGGCCCAGAGGGTGGCATGCGGTGCCATCTGGGCACCCAGTGAGGCTAAAGATCATTAAGCTGGAAGCAGATTGTGGTGTGCGGGGGAAAGACTGTCCCACGACAAAGCTCTATTAGCCTGCTTAGAGTGTCTCCATGTGGGGAAGGGCCTGTTACCCCTGGCCAAGCAATTTAAGGGTGTGTTCAGGTCAGAAAGTATCGCTGAACCCTTAATTATCAACAAAATCTCTTTGTTTTACCCTCTACAGTCTACTCTTTTGACTATTGCCCTGTTTAACCGATAATGACGGAGTGATTGTGTTCTCAGACGGAATTGGGGGGGGGCTTTGATTATTTTTCTGTGCTTACCACAAACAAGCCCACTTTCCTTTGTGTGTTAGATGAGGCTATTTTTCTCCCAAGTCCCTTTTTCTTAGCTATTTAAAAATACCTAAATAGTCACGAGTGTTTCTTTTAAAGCAGCTTTTGCTTTGAGTGTTAGCATTTTTAACATCACGATGAAAAACTGTCATGATTTTTTCCCCCAATTTAAAAGAAAAAATGGAGCAAACATTAAACCTAAAAAAAAAATTGTACAAGGCTAAAAAAACAAATTCCAAGAGAAAAGAAACTGGGGAAGAAGATTAATGATAAAACCTCACTGATAGCTGACATGACAATTTAATGGAAAGGAGTAAAATTGATTGAGGTTCTGTTGAAGTGTAGTTTTTTCCTTCTTTCTCCCTGAGTGTTAAGGTCAGTTCTCTGCAGGTAAAAAGATGCTTGTTTCACAAGCAAAGATTTCCTCTCCTCTTCATTAGGGTGACTTCATGAACTGTGGGCAGCGCCAGAAAGTGTTAAGACTCTGCCCTTGCGTTTCCTGGCTAGCCTGATTGGAAGGAAAAATACTGCAGAAATAGTCTGGTAACTTCTCTCCAGGGAGAGGAACGCCCCACATTTCAGTAATTCAGGGAAGCTGTTTCCAAGTTTGGAAAGAAGCCACATCTAGTTCTCTCTATCCAAGGAGAGATCAGGATGGGAGGCCTCGAGAGGCTTCAAGATTTAGAGGCAAATCAGAAGTGTTTGGGGCTGGTCTCAGGAGAGATGGGACTTTGCCCTTTTCACTTCTCATGAGAAGATAAGATTTTTATAAGTATCCATAAAAAGAAATATGGAGTCCATAAAAACCATTAGAAAGTCTTGTTTTGCAAGATTTCCTTTTTTCTGATTGCATTGGTTGTTAAAAACAAGAAAAAATAGCAAGTCCTCCTTTACTACTAGAACTTGATACAAGACTGTGAGTTGGAGTTGAGCAACAATCACAAAGTCAACTGGGATTTTCTAAGAGTTAGAGGCTAAGACTGTTAGGAATGAAATAAGGCAAGAACCTTCTCTTGGGATTTGGGGGCATCCCTTTTTCGCTAAAGAAATGACCACAGACTTACTGCGCACTTACCCTATGCTGCTCACTCTATAAACTTTGAGTCTGCGCTCTCATCGTTTCAACAAGTCCCAAACCTCTTTGCAGATGCCTCTCCACTTTGTGAGTGGCAGCTGTGCAAAATCTGGAAAGCGCCGCGTACATAGCATTAGTGTTTATTGACCTCAATGATCTGGGGGTTTTGAAACAGCAACCTGCCATGAGTGACCCTTCCCTGCTTTCACCACAGTGTTCTTTCAGGGTCAAGTTATGTTAAAACAGTGAAGAAAGATTCAGGACTGCCATGTACGGTTGGGAGAGTTGTGCACTGCACTATTCCAGAGGTGTGGCATTTCTGTCAAACACTAGAGGATTACATTTGTTCTAACAGAACTCATCAAGTTGACACATTCTAATGATTAGAATCATATTGTGACCACCTTGTGACAGATGTAAGTATCTTTAGTAAGGAGCTCCTTTTCCTAATTTGCACAAATGCCTCAAGGGTTATTGGTAGCACAGAGTGAAGCAAGAGGTGTGGGCTTTCTGAATCTCTTTTTTTTTTTTTTTGCAGTTTTTGGCTGGGGCTGGGTTTGAACCTTGGGCGTATGGGGCCGGCGCCCTACTCCTTTGAGCCACAGGCACTGCCTAGCTTTCTGAATCTTGTCCCCTGTGTCTGATTCCTAAATGACGTCTTTGGGTGTAGGAAGTTGGGGCTTCAGCTTCTATACCACAGAGCCCAGGTTAGATGATGTGGTTCCCATCAAAGCTCACCTAAACCAGTTTGGGGCCCAGGTCTGTGGTCTGAGCCAGTCCACAGGAAGTCCCCCTTGACACCTGCAGCTGTGGGCAAAGAGAACTACTTCTCCTTGTGAATCAATCTACTTGTGAGCTAATAAATGCAGCTTCCTTAAAAGCGGGGTGGACAGGCAGAAAATTTCTCCTTAGGCGACAGGTTTGACCAGTAGTTCTGGAGTCTTAGGGAGTATGGACGGGGAAGGGCACACTTGGTCAAGAGTCCAGGTAGATTATGGCCGAGGTAGGTGGAAGTCTGACACACAGTCTGTTTCCCTTCTGCTACTCATTGAGGAGACGAGTCATAGAAGAGCTACCTGCTTGAAAGTTTGAGGAGGTAAAGAGGGAAAGGGGGAGATAGAAGTGTGTTCATTTTATCAAAGTCTCCCCTCCCCCACTGGCTTGCTCCAAGCTCTCGGGGCGGCCTTGTGGGTGTGGACCGGTCTGGCCCCACTTCGTGTGCCTGTGCAGTCTTTCTGACTTCTGGACCCATTTCTGAGCCTTGGGACTCGAGGCTGTGTTCCCTTCTCTGTGCACTTCTGTCTTCTCTCTGCTAGAGGCCGGGCTCACTGAGAGGATGTGGGGTTGTCAGCCTGCAGAGGTCTTTTTCCAGGAAACCGTCCTCACGTTGCTCTCCTGTTACTTGGATGAGGCTGCAGGGAGGGCTAGGGAGATTTTAAAGGACCTGCTCCCAGGATGTTCACAAGGAATGGAGCTGCCATACGGCTGTGCAGGTGCTTGGGAAGTGAGGAGGAGAGAAGGTCCCCCCAGTCCGCTCCTGAGTGATGCCAGGCAAATAAGCTGCTGGGTGGCCCTATCTGCCTCGCCTGCCTGAGAATGTTTGAGTGTTCTTTAGTTGTTTTTAAACTTTACTGTGTATAAGAACCTCTTGTGATGCTTGGTAAGATGTTATATCTTCTATCTCCTTAATTTCTAATTCTACAAGCCTAGGGTAGTGCCTGAGAAATCTATATTTTCCCCCAGCAACAAAGGGATTCTTCTATTAGTTGTTTTATACTATTATTCAAGAATTATTTATTTATATAGAGACAGACTCTCATTTTTTTCACCCTCAGTAGAGCACTGTGGTGTCACAGCTCACAGCAACCTCCAGCTCCTGTGCTTAGGAGATTCTCTTGCCTTAGCCTCCCAAGTAGCTGGAACTACAGGCACCCACCACAATGCCTGGGACTGGGTTTGAACCCGCCACCCTCAGTATGTGGGGCCAGCGCCCTACCCACTAAGCCACAGGCGCCACCCTAAGAATTATTATTTAAATACAGCCGCCTCATTGTGATAAAAGTTGTTCTCAGTATTATAATTAGAGATGATGGCCTTTTCATCGACTACTGTCTATTTTAATGGAGCCATTAAGTTTAAGTCTCCAAGTGTGAGATTGCTCTTTAAATTCCCAACCTAAAAAGTCACATCTGCTTCAACAATTTTTAGGATGGTTTATTTTTTCCTTGTTATATTTTGTGAATTACCGGATTAACACATGTTTGCTTAAAAGTTGCAAATGATGCTGCCACGTGTGAGTCAAAAACAGAATAGTGGTTCTTTCTCTCTCCTTGCCCACTCCACCAGGGTCTCTGACTTACTGGGCCGATAGGATGGGGATTGGGGCCCACAAATCTGTTCTGTTTTTCATAGTTTCTCCGAGTGACTCCGGTAGCCAGCCAGGTAGATATTGGAGATGATTTAGGGCAGCGGTTCTCAACCTGCGGGTTGCGACCCCTTTGGAGGTCGAACGTCCCTTTCACAGGGGTCGCCTAAGACCATCCTGCATATCAGATATTTACATTATGATTCCTAACAGTAGCAAAATTACAGTTATGAAGTAGCCATGGAAATAATTTTATGGTCGGGGGTCACCACCACATGAGGAACTATATTAAAGGGTCGCGGCATTAGGAAGGTTGAGAACCACTGGTCTAGAGGGAGTTTTCCAATATTGTCATCATTCAGTTCCAAACAACAAGTCGGCCTTTGATTTCAAATTCAACTCAACCTTTCATCTAAAATTCATTAAAAAAATCAGTTTCAAATTCCAGATAAGAATGATTGAAAACGTGCCACAGTGTTTTTACCCAAAGCCTCTAGAAGCTGGTAGACGCTGACGAGTGGGCACCCTAGAGCACCTGCTGAACCGCACACTGGGCAGCTCTGTTTAGTGTTTTCCTCCCCAGCTCGCCTTTATGGTTATGGGTGATGGGACAAGAGAGGAGGCTTGTTAACATTTCCCCGTCCTCAGCCCTGGGGGATAGATTGAAGGTCTTAAAGTGCCCAGCTGCAGGTTTCCTACACACTGGAAATGCTGCTGATATTTACAAGCAGTAAGTTGCTCTGAGAATGGCCCAGAAGGTCAGTCTGGGCTGCCCATGATTGATGCTGGTCATGCATATAGCAGCCTGCTAATCGTGAGGCTGAGCACTGCAAGAGCTGCTCCTTGGGGCGTTCTCAAAATGCCTTCTAGGCAACAGGCAAAATTAAACCAACCCAATGCGCCAGGATGTGCAGAGTCACGTTCTCGCACACGGGTCCTCCTGTCCTAATCTCGCTACCCAGGGGAAGCTGTGTGCTCTGCAAGGCTGAGGCTGAAGAATCAAGATTCTGGGAGAACCCCCAGATGTACTGAGAACAAACAGGCCAGTTCAGCCTTTTGCAACACTGTCTCATCATAGTAGGGGTAGATGCTCATGGCAGTGAATTTTACACGATTCAGGGAAGCAACACTGATAATTCCAGACATAATCTGACCACACAGAGATGGCCATTCACATTTCAGAAACAAAGTCGGGGTTGTCCTATTCAGTTCTGTAACTTTCTAGTTCTATTAATGTATCATTAATGTATTTTCATTTTTTTAGTATGTTATAACTTTTTTGTTTTGAATCAGCAAAAACTTTTATAAGTTGCACTTACAGTACTGTTTTTCCCTTTGCATCATTTGAGGACGTACCTATCTCCTTACTCCCCAATACTTTAGTATACGTTTCTTACAAATGAGGACGTTCTTCTACCACGCTTTCACGCCACCACAGATACCAGGACATTGACAGTGATGGGCTGCCACCATCTAGTTCTCAGGGGCCATTCCGGTTTCACCATTTGTCCTCGTAATGTCCGTTAGAGCAAAAGGCTCCAAATAAGACACCTGTTGCATCCTGCTGCCGTGTCTCCGGAGATTCCCTCACACAGGACTTTGCTTCAGTCCCTGACGGGCTCGTGACTGAGACACTGTTGAAGACCCAGGCCCAGGTTTCATTTTCACCTTGTCCCCTACTTTGGATCTGTCTAATCTGCCTCCTCAGGATTGGATTTCGTTTGTGCATCTTTGCCAGGGATGCAACAGAACGGATGCCGCCTTGCGCCCCTGCAGATGGCACCCAACTTAAATCTGTCCCTATTACTAATAACATTCCCTGTGTTCATTCAAGTTATGCCTTCTGGGCTTGTCCCCTGTGGTTACTCTTATAATTCCCTTTGGAATTAAGAGGCGTTTTGCCGGGAAAAGATCTGTGATTACTTAAATATCCCATTTGTCACCAAACTGTACCTGTATGGACTTCTCGGTTCTGAGTTCATTCACTGCGATATAATGATTTACTGTCCTTAATTAAATGCTCAAATTGTCCCCTGTTTGGTCATGGGAGCCCTTTCCATTTGATTTTATTTTTAAAAACATGTTTTTATCATCCTTTGAGCACTTGTTTTTTGCACAAAAATGATGCTCCAGGCTCGGCTTCTACGTTTTGTTCTCCAGCATAGGAGATTTGTCCGAGGTTCTGGTTTCTTTTAGTGGATGTTGGTCCTAAGAAGCTGTGATATAGAACCCAGCTGTGCTCACAGATGCTCCTGAGCACTTTCAGTGGACGAGCCTGGGCAGCTGAGTGTGTGTAACCCATTCACCCACCACCTCTGCTAACGGAAACTGTGCATTTATCCTGACAACCTCAATCCAGTCCAAAAGCACAGGTTTGATTTTCATTTTTTTTCCATATTTGTACCTTCCTTTTCTGAAGAAAAATCAGGCGACCATGGTTTGTAATTAATTGATCGTTGATGAGCCCTGTATCTCCCAATCTGCTGTTTCTGTACGGCCTGTTCCTCTGGGTGGATGGCTCGCTTAGTTCACTCAAGATCTGCTGTCTCAGGCTCAGCCATCTCTCTGCCTCCCACACCAGCATGGAAGCCTTCCTCTTGGGATGTCCTCTGCATCCTCGGGCTTCCTCATCTCCAGGTAGGCTTCCCGGCCATGCGGACGCCTTCCTCACCCTGTTTGAGCACTGCCAATCCAGCGGCCCATCCCTCACACCCGCAACCCCTACATACATATGTATAAGCTTCGTAACACTTTCATTATCTGCCTTATTTATTTATTAACTCCTTTTTCTTTTGTCCGCCTCTCCCTTTTAAATATGCCCTCCATCGTCACGTGGCTTTTTTCCTCCAGTCCCTGAAAGTCTTGAGACAGTACAGTTAGGTTAGTAGTGTAGGAATCCGGATTCTCCCAAGAAGGAGAACCAGTGGGAGACACTCAGAGATGGAGGAGGAATTGGCTTGCACGATTATGGAGGTTGAGAAGCCCATGAGCTGCCCTCGGCGAGCTGGGGATCTGGGAAGCCGGTGGTGCCGTTTGAAGGCCTGAGCTGGAGAGCTGATGCTGCGTATTCCAGGCAGAGTCTCCAAGGCCTGAGAACCAGGAGCAGCGAGGGCAGGACAAGATTTATTTTCTGGCTCCAGCAGTCAGACAGGGAGTGAATTCAACCTTCCTCCGCCTTTCTGCTGTGCGCAGACCCCCCACCCACCCTGGGAGGGCCATCTCCGACACTGACCTCTCCCAGAAACGTCCCTGCAGCCACCCCCAGAGATAATGCTTAAACAACGCCGGGGATCTGGGATCCTGTGACCCAGTAAAGCTAACACAAAATTAACCCCCACAGGGCCCATAAACTTGCTTTGACTGAAGAGAAGGCAGGTTAAAGCCACTTGCCCACTTTCACAGTGTCACATTCCCATCAGGTAGCCTTTGAGAACTGACCATTCAGCATTTGTAATCACGCTAATCCAGCGATTATTTCCAGCTCTTCCCCTTGTAGGCACACACACCAGGTCATGCGTCACTAAAGTGATGGCAGAAGTGTTGTGTCTTCCAGGAAGACACAGGTGCAATTGTCGTCCTCCCCATCTCTCGCCCCTGGTAGCTGTGGGCGAATAGACTGACATATTTCATCAGTCTGAGGATGTGAGTGGTGATAAATGCATTCCCCTACTGACTTGTGCGGGGCATGCGGTGAAAGCAAGAAATAAACACCCGATGGGCTCGACATTGAGATTTGGATTTTGTTGCTGCCTCTGCTGTGCACCCCGGCCGGTCCTGATGAGACAGCTCTTAAAACAAATATGCTATCTTACTTCAGCGTGATGCTTCACTTCTGCCTGCAAGAAAGTTTGCTGATGAGAACAGAGTTTGAACCATGACCTTTGTAGGGAGTGTGAATGATGGACCCCCAATTTTCTAGAGGCATGAAGATCATTTCAACTGGGTAGCACCATAAAACCCGACAAAACATACCCTAGAGGCCTGTTCAGCACCAGCGGGTGATGGACTGGACGGCCTGCCAGGCCTCTCCTTTCCGCCTCAGTTTCTGTGATGATTAGAATGATGAAGTGCGGCCAGTTCATTAACATCCGTCTTTGAAGGCTGACCTGCAGCTCCTCCGACATCTTGGTCTCCTTGCTGTGTCTAAGTGATAAATGCCCAAATCGTCTGTCACGTGTCTTGGCTTGGAGGCCAGATGGTCACATGTCATGCTGCTGGCTTGTCTGACCAACTTCGCTAGCTTTGACTGTCATTTCTCAGGCCTTTCACTCATTTATGCAACAGACGTTTGAAGGGTTTGTGGGAACCAGTTGAGCACGACGGGGCCTGTCTGACGCTGGGAAAGCCCAGTCTGGATGGTGGGGCAGGGAAGCTGTGGTTGAAGGGGAAACTGCTCCAGGCCTACTCCCTCGGTCACTAGCTGGGCAGTGCTGGTTCTCTCTCTTTGCCTATCACACCTTTTTCTCCAAAGTGAAATATTGGCATTTTCTAATCAACAGGAGTAGAACTGAGAGTCTTCATTCCCTTCCTTGAGCCTTGTCATCCCATGTATAAAGCAGCTTACTTGGTCAGCACGACTAGATCTACACGGCTAGCTCTGCACGGCTTCCATATGCTGAGGTGGATACTGGCAGGTGTAGTACAAATTACTAGAATGGTGCTTATTACCTTTGTGTCCTAGTTAAAATTCGGATTCTGACTCGGTCTGGAGTAGAGCTTGAGATTCAGTGTCACTAATACGATTCAGCAACTGGTCCCAATGTTACCCTCAGACCACACTCTGAGCAGCAAGAAATGGGACGAGTCCATCTCCGCTCTGATGGCGATCGTCTTCTTGAGGAGGGGACAAAGGGAAAACCAGGAAATTGGAGATAGAAGGCGAAAATAGAAGCAAAGACTGCCAGGCTTTTCACATATCCTGAGGAATCAAGGTTTAAATAGAACCTCTCCAACAGTGATGTCACAACTTGGACTGAAGTATGTTTATGAGAAATCAAAATGGAGAAAGGAAGAAAGAGGAGGCAGTAATGGGCAGAAGGGGGGTCAAACTGGTACACTGCCCACACGGCTTCCTTTACCCCAGTGGTGAGCCCTGGTGCGATCATGGCATACCAGAGTGTTTTGCATTTGGGCCAGATCACTGGACTCTGCACCTCCACCCCACCTACCTCAGCTGCCCCAGGCAGGTCAGCCCTAGAAGGCCGTGGCCTTGGGGAGGAGCAGCCCCTGGAGGCGCTGACAGGTGGAGACCGATGATCTTACATTCCCTGCAGCTGAGAAGTAAGCCCTTCCCCAAGGAGGGTGGGAGGTCTGCCTGGTGCATTTCTGTATCCACCACAGTGTTATTTGAAGAGCTCAGGCAGAACACCTCTCCCGAGATTAGAGACTAAAATATGCAGGTGCTTGGCTTGTATGGCTGTTCTGAAGCTGATTGATACAGTGATCAATAAATGAATTTCCAAAGTGGAATCTTCCCACAAAGCATAGCTCCTCAAACCTTCATCACACAGACTTTTTGTGGGATGGGGTCTTCCGTTTACTCGTAGGAAGTGAAGGAAGGATCCAGGCAGACCAGTGGAGAATGGGTCATCACCTTGGGAATTATTTGGCGGAAGAGGCCATGGCCTCCGGTAATGGCTTCAGCACTTCAGTTAGGAATGACTAGCAGCTCAAATAAAATCAGGGAAAAACGGGTGTACATAATGCATCCGCAGAAAGATGATGCAGAGATTGTGATCGTTTTGTTTTTCAGAACTTCAGTAAGATAGTATAGTCCGGTGTTTTTCAACCTTTTTTATCTCATGGCACACTTGAACCTATAGTTAAACGGCTATGGCACACTTAAATTATGTTGATCAAAAGAGTAAAAAAGAAGAACATAATTACTATGCTTTGAACTGTATTTGAACATAATTTAATTCCTGATCTTTAAAAATCTTTACTGCGCACCTAAGATCTTTTTACAGCATCTGGGTTGAAAATCACTGCTCTAGGCCAAGTCCATGGTCAGCAGTTATTCATCTCATGGGATTCAACACCCATGTGTTTATCATTTAGAATGACCCAGTGAGATGAGAAGGAAGGTATTTATTTTGGACTTGAATGCAAATTGTTAGAGCCATCAATGGAGCACAGGTCGAGTCCCTCAAGTAAGGCTGCTTATGAGCCAGACATGGGGGTGATGAATTAGTAGCCTATTGCAACATAGCAAATTACCCCAAAAGTTAGTGGCTTAAAACAACACATTTTTTTTAACTTGACAGTTTGAGTCATGTACACGCTGTTGTCAGGATTCATTTCCCCATGTGTTTATAGACCAGAAGCCTCAGATCTTTACTGATGTTCAACTAAAACCTGCCTGTACGTCTTTGCTGGGTAGGCCTCTGCAGCAGGGCAGCTGGCTTCATCAAAGTGTGTGTGCTGAAACAGCAATAGGTCACAAGATGAAAACTGCTCTCTCCTGTACTCTGATCTCAGAAGTGCCACCCCACCACATTGCCATGTTGTGTTCATTAGAAATGAGTCACTAGTTCCAGCCCTCACAAGAAGGACTGGGTTATACAAGAGAATACCAGTAGGTGGGATTGCTGGGACCATTGTGAATACAAGTTAATTCATTAATAAAGAAAATAAGCAAAGGACATCTTAGGAAACCCTATAAGATGAAGGGTTTCCTCATCCAAGGTGAACCAACAAAAGAATTCATATGAGCTTAAAATTTATGGTGTGATAAAGTTGTCAGGGTCAATCAGTTCTGAGACCCTACAACAGTGGTTTTCAACCATTTTTATCTCATGGCACACTTGAACCTCTAGTTAAACTTCTACAGTACACTTAAATTATGTTGCTCAAAAAAAGAAAGTAAAAGGGGTGGCACCTGTGGCTCAAAGGAGTGGGGCGTTGGCCCCACCATATACTGGAGATACTGGAGATGGTGGGTTCAAACCTGGCTCTGGCCAAAAACTGCAAAAAAAAAAAAAAACAAAAACCCCCAAAACAAAAAAAAACTTTGCTTTGAAGTTCTTTTGAAAATAATAATCTTTAAAAAATTTTCATGGCACACCAGTGTCACATGGCACAGTGGTTAAAAATCACTGCTCTAGGTCAACATAGGTATTCAAAGACAGCTTTACACTTTGGGGGTGCTGAGTTTGAACATGAAAATGTAAAGGTTACCAATAGATAAAATTTTATTCAACCGAACCTTGCATAGGGAAAAAATTCTGGGATGTTTGGAAGAAATACTTTAATAAACTGTCAGCATGAGGAAGTAGACTCAAAGGGTGACCAGTGGTCCATAAGCTACCATTGGGTCCTTGCTACCACAGGTTTTTTGATCATGATGAGAGCTGAAATGCAAGTTTGGGTGCACAGTGGAATTGCTCAGAGTAACAGACTAGAAGGAAGCAAGCACAGTTGCCTGCTGGGGGTGGGGGGAGGGAAGCATCTGAAGGGAGATGCAGAAAATGAAAACAGGGGAGAAGGTCAATTTCAAATATCTCTCCCCTCTATAAAAACCATCAGGAAAATTCCGTGCTGGTCACTACAGCTTTGTAGAAAAGGAATCTTGTGGGAATGGTAAAAGGATGACAGGGAAGCGTCTAGATCATGTTAAACATCCAAAAGGGGAAAAGTGGTAGGAAATCGAATGTTTTGTCTGTGATTTATTCATCTAACCTTTCATTCAATAAATACAATAATATTCACAGTCTGCTGAGTGCTGGGGACACAGATATGAACAGACTATGTAGTCACTGCCCAGTTAGCCAGAGTGACCCGAGGAGAGGAAAGAATGACCTCCCAGGTGTGCCCACGGGTCAGGACCAGGGGCACGATGAGGACAGCCAGTGGAAACACGGAGAGAGATGCTGCGTGTGTGTGCATGCATGTGTATTTCCACACTTGTGTCTGTGTATATACAAGTGACTGGGGGGTTATACGGGCTGGAAAATAGTTTAAGCACCTGGAACTGCCTATTCTGAAGTCGTAGTTCGGGGGCCCCGAGGTGAAACTGGGCGCATTGGTAAGAGCTGTGGAACGAGACTCTGGGTCTTCCCCAGTCCACACCCAGAGCTGGTGGGTGCGGTTTCCCCGACAGCAGGCTGGCCAGGGAGCTAATGAGATGCCTCAGTCCCCTCCTGCTGCACCAAGTGTTTGTACAACCCAGCATTGACTCTTTGCCCCCCCTTTCCAGAAGACCCAAGTCATACATTTTTAATTGGAGTTTTTCAGCCAAAGAGCAAGCTGGCTTTCTGCCCAAGTTATGGGTGAAGATGTCGAGAGAGAAACCTTCACCTTCTGTCCTGCTGGCAGCAAATGAAAACAAACCACTTTTCTTTCTCTCCCAGCTGTTTTCTCTCCTCCACAGGCTGCGTCTATTTAAAGCGCTGGCTCCTTAACTCCTTTCAAGCCAAGGGACAGAAAACTACCAGCTTAGCCTTTTTCTTTCTGGTGAACCAGGGCTGGGGATACTTGTGGAATGTACCATTTTCCTGCTCCATTTTTCACCTCCTGTCTCCAGAGGAGGTGAAAAAAGTGTTTGTCATGTGTGGTTGTTGGGAGAGGGAGTGTCACAGCTCCCCCAAAAGCAATAAGTCAGCATCCTTTAAAACCACCGTTGATAACGTTTATTTCTAATTCTTTAAAATTGTCTTTAAAAGAAAATAAAGCTTGCAACCTACACAGCCCTCTCATGGGGATAATCTTTCTTTGGCTCAGTTTGGTAATTCAATTGTGATGGGTAAAGTTGTGCAGTCATCGCAAAAGAGAGGAATAAAAAAAAAAACCCAAAAGAAGGGAGAAAAGCCTGCCAGCAGCTCTCATCTCTCTTGTGGAAAGTAAAAAGTGCTTACCCGTGCCCAGGTAGTAAATCCTACCTGCTTTATTAAATAAATGTAGTATTTCACTCAGGGAAGGAGACCTTTGGAATATCTGGAAGATCTTGCAGGCTTTGAAATGGAATAAAGATTGATTTATGTGAGGTTTCTCTTGTATGTGTGTTTTTCTTCCTCTTGACACAGAGAACAGAGAACAGTAACTGAGATTCAAAATTCATTTTAAAAGACCAAGGGGAGGAACTGGATACTGGGGATCTGGATGTTTTATCTATCTTTAAAAAAAAAAAAAAATGGATGACAGTGTTTATTGGATAGCCAGGAGTTTTTACAATATGGTTGCTATTTCAAAGGATAATTTCAGTGTTTGCCAAGGGCCTGGTCTAGAGCCTGTTACATAGTAGGTGTTCAGAAATGGTGGCTATTAGTAATTTAAGATTTGTGATCTGTATGTTTGGGCTTGCTTTGTTTTGCTTTGTATCCTACCTCGAAGCAAAGATAACATAAGACTTCTCTGATAGCTAAGATCATTTCAGTTATAGATGATAGAAACTCAAATCAAATTGGTTTAACATTTTTTTTTTTTAAGTTGGCTTATGAAACAAGTTTATGAAGTCACTGCCTTCAGGCACGGCTGTATCCAGGTGCTTCATTGATGGCAACAGGCTTCTTACTCCATCTGTTGGTTCCAACTGCATGTTAATAGCTTTGTTCTCTGTCACATTCCCTCTGTGGTGGCTCCACACAGTTTCAGGCTCCTTCCCCAAGGTTTACACCTTGTCTGGTTCATCTCAGCAAGAAAAGAGAGTTTTCCTTTTAAGAAGCACACATGAGTTTCAGGGATTCACTGAAGCTGGGGGAACTTAATTCATATATACAGCCTCAACCGACCACTGTGGCCAGTAGGATGAGATTATGATCATCGGCACAATTCGCCTTCTTCCCAGCTGCAGATAGTCAGCCCTTCCCAAATTTCTTGTACTAACAATGGAGGAAGGACGGTCCTGAAAGGGAAAGGGGAGAAAAACAGATCAAGTAAATTCTGGAAAGGCCAACCCTCTCCTTTCCTACACTTTACTTTTTCTTCATTACTTGCTCTCCGTCTATTTGCCACCTGTGTGACTTGCCCTATGTCAGCATCTGTATTTGTACTAGAAACCCAGAAAACTATTTCAGAAACAAATGTTTCTGCTCTCAATTATTTCATACCTGAATACACATTTAGTGAATTCTGTAGTGAATTCTGCCCACACATTCCATGTTGGCCTCCTTTGGACTGAGCCCAGAGTCATGTACAGATGGAGGGGAAGAAGAGGGAAAGAATGATTCCAGTCTTCCTCCTTGGAAAGGGAGTCATGATCGTGCATAAATGCCGTGTCAGGGCTTACTAGGTTTCAGACCTGGGACCAAACACTTGGTGGGTATTTCACTTTCTTATAGTCCTGAGGGTATGCACTATGACTATGCTAATTTCTTAGATGAGGAGGCTGAAGCTTATAGAGTTCCAGGAACTTGACCAAGGTCACACAGCTAGTAAGTCTGATTATTGCTACCCACCACTCTGTGTTATCTTAGAGGTAATTTGCAATCTCTCTCTGCATCAGTAATTTTTGTTGAATGAGCAAATATTTATTAATTCAACATATATAAATATATATAAATTTCATGCGTGTGTATATACAGTAAGCTGTGCCTAATACTAAGGCCTGTGCTGAGCTTAGGAACGCAGCAGTGAACGGGATGGCCACAGTCCCTACCATTATCACCCACGGTTTACACTGGCGTACTGAACCGGTCCTGGCTTGGGGCGGGAGGCAGGAGGAAGCAGAGGAGGAGGCCGAGGCCCCAGCCTGCCCTGGAGAGGGAGGGCAGCACGTGGAAGTGACTGACAGGTCTTTGTGAAACATTGGTCTTATAAGGAAGTCGGGGAGAAAAGAACATTGTTCCTCAGAGGCCTCATTTCCTCCCTGTGGCTTTCTGGGGCCGACTTGGAGCCGGGATCCCACAATGCTTGGCAATTTCTCTGACTCGGGGGCTGCAGGGCAGGGGTGGAGTCGGGGAGGGGGGGCTGCCCAGTCTGACCTCTAGAATGAGGAGGGCTGGTGTGCTGGTATCTGAACCTGTGCAGGTCACCCCAAAGCTCTGAGACCGTCCCATGGACTTCCTCACGGCATGCGTCCGAGTGTGTTCCGCGGACGGATGGTGTATTATTTTTCTGAGGATGCCATAACACAATAGTACGGACTAGGCGTCTTAACAGAAATTTGTTTCTGAGTTTTAGAGACAGATTTCAAGATCGAGGTGGCTGCAGCCTTGTTTTCTCCTGAGGCCTCTCTCCTTGATTTGCAGATGGGTTAGGTTTTAGGTACAATAACATTCACACCTGCAGTCTCTTCCCTGTGTGTGGTCCCCAGACTGCAGGGTGTCACATGATTCCTTCTCACCTTAGGATGGTCCTGAGGCTATTATTGCCACTTGGTTTTGTGGCCTGCATGAAAGGGTGATGTCTGGTCTTGACCCTGCTCCGAAGGCCAGCAGGTGAGAGAGTTTTCAGCTGTCAGAGCAAGGTGCCAGCCGGTTGCAGACAGTCCACTGGTGCTGGCTGGAAAAGAGGTGGTGAGACGCTGCCGCCTCAGGGCCAGCCAGTGCCGTGGCTTCTGTCCGTCAGCTGGTCCAGCATTTTCTGGGTGATGCCCCTGCCTTTGGACCTGGCATTCTGGCTTTGTCAGCATCCTCTGTCAGCCCACTTCGGTTTGAATTAAGAAGCCCCTTTGGGGCGGCACCTGTGGCTCAGTGAGTAGGGCTCTGGCCCCAAATGCCAGAGGTGGCAGGTTCAAACCCAGCCTCGGCCAAAAACTGCAAAAAAAACCAACAACGAAGCCCCTTTGTCAGGACTGGGGGTAGCCTGAGACAGGGAGATGTGGGGTGTGGTGAAGGAGGCTCACTCTGGGCCCGACCCTTCACCCACACGTCCTGAGAGAAGGAGCCCTGGGCTCACCTGTGAGGGCCGGACCCTGAGTCTTCCTTTCCTCGGCCGCTGTGCTCCGTGACTGCTCAGGAAGGGCTTCAATTGCCCATTAACCCCGGACTTCAAATCATTAGCAACAAATAGTTTTTTTCTGGAGGGCAGATGGAGTTCAATGTTAAGAACAGGCCGTGGCCTAATTGCTTCATTCCCCTCCAGTTTTCATTCTGTTTCTGGGGAATGAAAACATAAGAGGTTGAAAGAGTTTATAGTCCATTGAAAAAAGGGGAGGGGAGTGGAAGTTTTCTTAAAACCAAAACATGTACATTTCTCTCCCACTGTACTTCCTCTGTGAGTTACCGGTGAAATAGCAGGGGACGCTTGGTTTGAATCCTTACCTGGACATTTATTGGCAACAATCAATTGAAATGGTCACTGAAGCCCCAGATTATCAGATGATCAGTTTCTCAGTGTGTGAGCTGCTGATTTTGGATGGATGTGGAGGCTATCCCATGAAATTAGAATGTTTGTAGGGCGGGTCAGATCATGTGGTACCTCGGACACCAAGTACCAATAAACAGGCATTTGACACGTATGGATTTGTTTGCGTGTACAGACAGGTGGCAGACCTGGTGCTGTGCAGGACACAGACGCAGATGGAATCCCTGCCTTCAGGCCGCCTACAGTCTGGTGGGGAAGAAGGGGAACGATGGTGCCCTCTAAGGCGACATACTGATGTTCTGGGGTATCAGGTAGACAGTCTGCTATCTGACCTGGGGACCTGGGGGAAGCTTCCTGTGGGAAGTAGTGTTTACTCTAATTCCTGAAGGAGGAATAGATCTCAGACAGGTGGGGGTGATGATATTCCCAGCAGAGGGGGGAGGCCGGGGGCTCATCATCACTACCTTCTAAGGATCAGAACCTAGGAAGAAATTCTTACTGGGTTTTGCCAGCAGGGCCTGTGTGGATGTTTCCTTTTGAGTAAAACCATTAATCACAGGTGATCTCCAAGTGTATCTTCTATTAGGGTCTTTTCAACAGCAATATTTGACACAGGGTTTTTGAGAAATGGAGAGACATTAGCATATCTAAGAGAAATTCCTTTGGGAGAGAGTTTGGGAAAGCCATTAACAGAACAGAGAGAAAGTAATAGACATTTCTGAGCAATTTCCAGTTTCAAATCCCCATTTCTGCTAGCAGTATTTTGACCTTTCTGTTCTATTTATTTTAAAAAAATTAAAGTTTTGACTGAATTCAGTTCTTGACAATGGGAAACTCTATTACTGCTGACCTGAAAGCATGATTCAAGCCTTGCTCCCTCATTCTCTGGATGGGCTTGTGATGGAAAACACAGGGCCCGCTTCCCTTGTGTCGCTTTTCCACGGCTATGCCCCATCTGTCCCCAAACACTCTGGATCCAAACTGGATTGATTTGTAGTCAGTGGTTCCCCGACTTGGAGTAACACTAATGGTATTAACAAGAACCAACTGAGCCCATCACCTGCAGATTTGTTTCCAGGGTCTTCCTGCCCCTTTTCCAGCAGCGGCTGCAGTGAACTTGGTTCAACTCCATCTTCGCTCATATTTTCCCCTTCAATGGCTCCCTGCTGGTCCCCAGACCCAGAATCCATCCTTTAACATGGCACATTCCTGAAAGGGGACACGCTTCTTCCTGCCTCTGGGCCTTTACATGTGAGATTCCCTGATGGGGGATCAACTGTCACAGTTTGCCTGGGGCTTCCCAGGCTGTGGAACTTTCAGGGTTAAAACTAGAAAAAGTCCAGGCAAAGCAGGATGAGTTGACCATGTTACCTGCAAGGAGAAGGCCTTCCCCTGGTTCCCCTCCATCTTCACTCAAAACTAGTGGTCTGTCTTTGGCTCCCTGTCAGTGACACCTCCTCCAAGAAGCCTTCCACTTGGGTTAGATTAAAATAGGTGGTCTGCCAGAAAACTGTTACTTTTCCTGAAAGTATTTATATGAGTCACACCAATACGTACATGTGAAATTAATATTCATCTTCCCCCACAAGGGGAAGCTCCAGCAGGGCTGGGACAGAGTCTGTGTGTATTAATAGTGAACAGACACAATGGCACAGTGCTTAGAACATGCTTGACACTTAGTGTGTGTGCAGTGCATGAGGCCTCCCCGCCCCAGGGCTAGGTGCAGTGTAGTGTAGCTTACTGAATTATCTCATTTTAATCCCATTTCATTCCTGCATTAGAAATTGTTCCCATTGTATAGATGGGGAACGTGAGGCTTAGTGAGGTTAATTATGTGTTTATAGCCACCCAACTGGAGGTAGCAAATAACGCACTTCTGGTTCCAGGGCCCACGAGTCACGTGGTTAGCATTATAATCAAACTCGTCTGAGTGCTCAGATCACTGTGGGGAAAGGCATTATATGAATATTTTGTGACGATACTGCCACATGTAAGGAGTGTGTGTGTGTGTGTGTGTGGGGGGGTGCAGATTACTCCAGCCACAGCAATGCCAGGTTTTCTTGCTGGCCCATGGCTTCCCTCTCCAGGAGAAGCATTTTGGAATTTGCCCTCTCTGACTGTGGTTAGGCAGTGTGGGACAGCCCAGGACGAATCAGTGTGACATTGAAGGTCCAAAGTTAATTTCAGTGCCCTGGAGGGAGATGGGGGGACTATTCTTTGCTTGGGTGACAGCCTGACATGGACTTCATAAAGTAGATTGCCCGTGAGTTTGCTACTAAGGTCGGTGGAGATGAGAGAAAACCTATCCTGGGGAGGTTCCTCACCTCACAGGGGTTAGGACACGAGCACCATCAAGGGAAAGTTAGTTTATCTGTTCTTCATCTACACAACAGGGAGGCACAGGATGACCTTCCTCCCTACACGGACCTCCTCCCCAGCTGACCACCTTCCCACGGGAACCACCTCCCCAGCTAACCAACTCTCCACGCGAACCACCTCCTCAGCTGCCTCCCCATAGGGACCACCTCCCCAGCTGACCACCTCCACAGCTAACCACCTCCCTACACGGACCACCTCCACAGCTGACCACCTCCCTACACTAACCACTTCCCTACACTGCCCACCTCCATACACTGACCACCCCCCTACACTGCCCACCTTCCCACACGGTCCACCTCCCCAGCTGACCACCTCCCTACACTGACCACCTCCTTAAATTGACATAATTTTCATGGACAGAAAGTAGATTGCATGTACATATCAGCACAGTAGGCCTAGTTCCTTATGTCAAACACCTCCGTACGCTGACCAGTTTATCACAGTCCGTTGGGTGGTCATCTTACAGCTGTTCTACTAGAGTTGAGTGTGACAAGGATGAGCAATTGGAGAAGTGATGGGGAAGGATCTGACATCACGTGGTGTCATCAGGTCCTTCTGTTGTGTTGAGGACTTTCTATGTGCAGGACTAGAGATGAAGAAGTGACAAAAATGCCTGCCGTCACGAAGCTTCTGTGTAGATGGGGTGATATGGACAATAAAGTCTTCAGCTAAGGCTTAGTGCTATGGTAAGCATGAGGCGAGGAATGGGGGCAGGTTATGCTGATTGAGTGTGTGTGTGTGTGTGTGAGTGAGTGCGCACATGTGTGATTTTCCTGTGATGTAGGCAGGTTCTCTGGGAAGATAAAACATGAACAGAGACTGTAAGGAAGAGTCTTTGGTGGAAGAACTCCCAAGACACAGAGAGCAGAGATCCAAAAATCCCCAAGGGAGGGGTGTGCTTGGGAGGATTGAGGAAGAGGATGGCGGGGTGGAGAAAGCAGGGGAGAAAAGTGGCAGATGCATTTGAGAACTACCATAGAGGGGCCAGAGGAGGAAGATCACTAGGACCTTGCAGGCCATTGTAGGAAGTCTGGCTCCTCCTTTGAATCAAGCGGTAGATATCAGAGGATTTTGCACAGAGAAGGGGAGAAGTTTACATTGAAAGAAACGATAGTGAATCTATGTGGTGGACCTCACTGTGCAGCTTGCAGAATGAATGTGCAGATGTGTTTGGTACGATGACTGACTCATTGACTTGGCCATTTCATTCTTTGAAAAATTTGCATGACCCTATGTGGAATGTGTGTGGACGCACGTGCGCCCACTAGTGGCTAAGGATGCAATGGTAACTAAAGCACACAGTTTATAATCTAGTGGAAGAGACAGAAAAAAATAATCAGTAGGCTATGGCGGCGCCTGTGGCTCAGTGAGTGGGGCACCCGTCCCATATACTGAGGGTGGCGGGTTCAAGCCCGGCCTCAGTCAAACTGCAACAACAAAAAAATAGCCTGGTGTTGTGGTGGCGCCTGTAGTCCCAGCCACTCGGGAGGCTGAGGCAAGATAATCGCCTAAGCCCAAGAGTTGGAGGTTGCTGTGAGCTGTGACGCCATGGCACTCTACTGAGGGTGACAAAGTTAAGACTCTGTCTCTAAAAAAAATTAAAAAATAAAATAACAATAATAATGATAAGTAGGCTGTAAAAAACAAACTAGCAAATCAAAAGTGAGTGCTAGCAAAGATGTGGGAAGGTGGAACGCTTGTACAGTGCTGGTGGGAATGTGAAACGGAGCAGCCGCTGTACGGAATGGTTTGATGGCAAGAAGTTAAGCAAGGATGACGGTATGACCCAACAACTCCACTTCTGTGTATATTCCCCAAATAATGCAAAACAAATACTCAGGCAGGAACACGTATGAGAAGGTCATGGCAGCATTATTCACAGTGGACAAAAAGTGGAAACAGCCCACTTGTCCATCAGCTGATGAACAGATAAACAAAATGTGGTATGTGCATGTCCTGGAATATTTTGCTACAGCACAGATGGACTTCAAAAGCATTACACTAAGTGGGAGAAGGCAGACACAAAAAGCCATGTTATTTGATTCATTTTGTATGAAATACTCAGAGAAAGTAAACTAATGCAGACAAAGAGTTGAGTAGCCATCGGGAGCTGAGGAGAGAGGGAGAGAGGGTGAGATTTCTTAATGGGCATGAGGTTTCCCAGTAGGGAGATGAAAATGTTTGGAACTAGACAGAGGTGATAGCTTCGCAGCATCGTGAACATACTAGATGCCCGGCATTGTATACTTTAAAGTGGTTAATTTTATGTGACATGAATTTAATTCAGTTAAAAAACCTAAGTAAATCATTGTGCCAGAAAGTATATATTTTTCGTTAAGTGCTGTGGAGGAAATACATGAGGTGGTGTGGAGGGTGGAGGGCGGGGAGCCCACTGCGCATAGTGGCCAAGGAAGGAGCATCTCGGGTAGATCGTGACTCGGGAAAAGTAAAGGGAAGAGATGTGTCAGCACGTTTATATTTAAAAATGCCTGTATTCACTTGTCTAAAGTGGAAAGTTGCTCAACAAAGGTGCCAGAAATCTCACAGCAGTTGTTCAGAGTTGGGGGGTGTGGTGAGGAAGAGAGAGAGGGAACTGATCTCGGGGGGCAGGAGGAAAATTTCTTTCTTATTTTCTAGTCTCCTTTTTATTCATGGAATTGCTTATTATGAAACTATTAAGCTGCTATGAAGATAACTTTATAACAAGCCCTTGTGCTGCAAATGGCCCAGCTTCGGCAATGTCAATTCATCATCAGTATTGTCTCTTCTCTGTTCCCACCAAACCCTTCACCCTAATGTTTAGAAGCAAATCCCTCCATAGTCTAGTACATTTTTCTCTCTCTAAAATGTAAGGATTTGGGGGGGAACTACATTTTAAGCGTGATAATAGTGTAGTTAATAATCTTACTCATTGAAGCTGGCTGCTGTGCTCAATGGTTAGGGTGCTTGCTGGCCCTGCATACCAGGGGGGCTGGTCTGAGCCTTGCCTGGGCTCAAGAAGCAAACTTATTGTATATAGACAAGGGCTGTCAGGAGAGTAGCCACGCGAGTCTCTATTTTTCATGTTACAGGGCTGAATACCTTCCAGACACCCCTCACGTGTGGTGCACGTGTGTATGTGTACTTGCAATTTTTTTATTAAAATTTAATTATACATTTAAATAAAATTATTTTTAATATTTAATTGTCTTAGAAGGGTGATAGGATCCCCCTTGGTCCTTTGATTCTTTTCACTGAGTGATCTGGCTGGGGCATTGATGACAGTGACCCAGTTGCCCTCCTGTAAACGTCCACCCTTCAACACTGTGGCTCAGGTGGTGGGGTTAGGTGTTAGATTATACCGGGTTCCAGTCTTACCTCTCCCACCTGTTCTTTCTCTGACCCTGGACAAAATCCTTAAACTTTCTTTAGCTGTACTTTCCTCACACACAGTGAGAATAATAAGTATTAGCTCATGGGGTGTATTGTGAGATGAAATAGAATTTTGCAAGTAGAAATAATGGCCTTTGGTATGGCGCTGAGCCGTAACACGCCCTCTGCCATGCTGGCTCTCAGTTTTGTTCTTATCACTTTTTTTCTGTAGAAGGATCCAGAAGAAGAAACTGACCTATGGTTACCTTTGGGGAAGTTTCATTTATTTTATTTTATAACTGGCTGTCCTGTATGTAGCTGTCTGTGGTTGCAGGTGTGGATGATGGAGTTCACAGCCCTATTGACTAGCTGGGTCACTTTTTCTTTCTCTTTTTCTTTTTTTTCTTTAAGGGATTAAAAGGCACATATCGTGTGTTCAACTACTATCTGGTAGGTAGACTTATCACCCTTTATTTAATATATAACAGGTTTGTATCAGAAAAGTTTAGGATGTGGCCTAGTTTAGGATGAAAGAGCACAAAGTTCCCCAAAGATGGTGAGGTTCAATTCCCACAAATAGCACTGTCAGATTGAAAAATAAGGCCACACATTCACTCTTGACTGGAATCTATGCTTGAACTTGTAGTGAGACGAGAGAAGAAAGGGTCAGTCTGACTGTCGCAGCCTCTTCGCCAGCTCCTCTCTCCCTTCGGAGAAGGGTCAGTTCAGGCTGTGCGTGGAAGGTTCTGTTTCTGAGACTTCGATGTGTAAAGAAGAGAGTGATGTTAAGGGAGCCAAAGCTTCTAGAATTCTGTCCAACAGGAAATTCAGGAAAGCATTGATTTCTTTTCTTCAGGCATTGGGCCTCTTTCTGCCGAAGCCTTGGGGTCTGCCCGTCAATTGGGGGATGATCACGTTTTGCAGAAACATGTCTTGACGTGAGAAGCTGCATGAAACCACTTACCACTATGCCTCACGCAGCACACGCATGCAGGAAACAGTTGTTACAACTGTCATTGTGATCATCGCGTGGGTGTTGATGACCATGACATCAGGCAGGTAGACAGGGAATGTCAGGAAAATACAAATGAGATGGGATGAGAGTTCAGGGAAGAAAATAATGCAGATGGCAAGGGTCTCAAGGAAAGGAAATTAAAAACTATTTTAAGAGGAGGGGAGAGTTTCAAATAGCCCTTGAATGATGGGCCCAAATGGACATGTGATGGTAAGAAGGTGGGAGAAACCAGTGTGAGTAGAGGTGAGGTGGGCGTGAGTGAATTTGGCTTAGCTGGAGTGTGGATTTCACAAAGAGGGGGTTGCAAGGATTCAAGGGGGAATTGCAGGTCATGGGTAAGCCACACAGGACCTTGACTGCAAGGCTGAAACATAAGGGATGTAATCTCTGGGTCAGTGGTTTATAAACTGCTCTTTTACTGACACACTTCATGGATGGTGTTCATATACACAACCCAGTTCTACAGGAAGAGCCAGCATTTTGCACGATTCAGTCAAAATCCGCTCACTCCTCTTCCATTCTAGGGAA
>CAUYRH010177239.1:0-17837 GCA_963574655.1 Perodicticus potto
AGGACGTCAGAGAGAGAACAGGAGAGCTTGTCCCTCTCCAAGCAGACCTCCGCAGGACGTCAGAGAGAGAACAGGAGAGCTTGTTCCTTTCCTGGGTCCTTTTTGCCTGGAGGTCTGGTTTTTCTTATACTTCTAATGTTCTTTTCTTGTTAATAAATTCTGACTTACCACTACTCTTGTGGTCCGTCGATTCCTTCTTCGAATCGCCGAGACCAAGAGCCTGACATTCCCGCATCACTATGATGATGCCACTGCACTCCAGCCCAGGAAACACAGAAGACTCTGTCTCAAAAAAAATAAATAAATAAAAGTAAGAAGAAAGCAATTGCTTGCAGTTTCATTATAGGTTTGCAAAATATAAACTTTTGTAATAACAAAATTATGTTTTACTGAATCACCATTTCAATGGAATGGCAGGAAAAATACTTAAATCAATCTTTTCCCAGACTACTTTGCCTATTATGGGGCTTGGGGGTTAATAAGGGCTAAACCATCAGGAATTGGTAGCTATAGCTTTTCCTAATATCTGTAATCTTAACAATATATATAGTACTGCTGCCAGAATCTGAATGCTCCAGAACTCAACAACTTGGAATTCAAAAGAAAAATTCAGTAAATTTTGCCTGAAATCCCAATGCTGCTTTAGAATCAAAATGCCCAGCACCTTGTCCCTTTTTTTGTGTGTGTAATTTTCCCCAGGACTTGGGGAAAAGCTTTGTTGTCCTGTTCATTGTCAGAAGCTGCTAATTTTATGCTTTTGGGCTTCTTTTGTGTGTGTTTTTAACACATGTAATAACAACTAAGTGTTTATTTATAATGGGTTCTAAAAAGTGCTTTTCTTTTTCCTTTCTTTTCCACTTTTTTTTTCCTTTTGGAGAGTAGAAAACAGTACTACTATTTCAGCTTCTCAGTAGCTTGGACTACAAGAACATGGCACTGAATGTAGCGACCCCCCCCTTTTTTTTAACAAGTGAACCGTTTATTAAGAATTAAACAAAGGTATGATGTGATACAGTACAAGCAAGACACTCAAGATAGGTATAATAGTACTATTCACACAAAAACTTAAATTTCACCTCAGAAAAAATCACAAGACAAAAGAGAAATCAATTTCACTGTTATAAAATAAGATATTTCATGCAAAGTATTAACTCTGCTCCCCCAAAGCCCAACCTCCCAACAAACAAAAAACTGTCTGGGAATACTGCTATGCTAACATATTAACCACAGTATAATCATTCATAGGAAAACAGTAATTAAGCAATGAATTAAATTAAATAACAAAGTTCAAACTATCATAAACTCAGAGACCACAATGATTTTACAAAACAAGAAATTCCAGAAATCTTATAAACAATAAAAAAAGAAGAAATATTTCAATATCATTCTATTTGATCTGGATATATATATATATATATATATATATATTTTTAGATATTATGCAATAGAGACTTATAGAACTGAGTTACAGCCAGCATGCCCCTAAATGTTTTATATATATTTAAAACTAAACTCACAGCAATTGCCTGGCATAGAAAAAAAAATAAGATAATATATTAAAATATTATTAATATATTGTATGTACATATTTTCTTATGTTCCTTAATATTATGGTTTTAAACAATTACACAAGAGGACTATCTTAGCATTCATTCCTAACACAAACAAAGTAGTAATGTAATATTTTAAAGATTCACAGCTTCACCAGTATTTTCACACTTGACACTGGTCATTCATTCATATTAATAAATGGGTGTTCTGGGTCGACACCTGTGGCTCAACGGGCTAAGGCGCCAGCCACGTACACCTGAGCTGGCGGGTTTGAATCCAGCTTGGGCCCGCCAAACAACAAGGACGGCTGCAACCATAAAATGGCCGGGCATTGTGGCAGGCACCTGTAGTCCCAGCTACTTGGGAGGGAGAGGCAGGAGACTCGCTTGAGCCCAGGAACTGGAGGTTGCTGTGAGCTGTGATGGCACAACACTCTATCCTGGGTGACAGCTTGAGGCTCTGTCTCAAAAAAAATAAATAAAATTAAAAATAAATAAATAAATAAATAAATGAGTGTTCTGCTAATTATTAATTATTAATTCTTATTTTTCTTAGAGACAGAGTCTCACTTTTTCACCTTCGGTAGAGTTCTGTGGCATCACAACTCACAGCAACCTCCAGCTCTTGGGCTTAGGCGATTCTCTTGCCTCAGCCTCCCAGGTAACTGGGACTACAGGCACCTGTCTCAAAACCCAGCTATCTGCTAAATTAAATTAAAATCATTCTAGTTATTGTCTAAAAACACTTTCCTGTTGAAGCATGGAACCTAGTGTTTAAATGACACATAAATATAACCCTGATCAGTGATGTAAACAAAAATATTTTATAATATAGCTGCAACATTTTTTTCTCTATTCCATTAATGATAAATGTAAGACTGGTGTCTTCCTTGATTGAGCTAAAAATGTGTCAAGACTATCACACATTGTATTCATCATTTACATATGGCTTATTGACAATTCACAGCTAAAGAATCATGCACAAAGATAGTAACATCATGATTCAGTGCTAATTAACTGCTTTGCTAGAAGTCTTTCCTGTTAATATTATCGTATCATGCTCGAATATTTAAATTATGTCCTATACATTATACATTTTATGTTGTTTCAATTAATCCATTATTCTTTTATTACTGCTACTAGAAAAAAAGGGTATGCCTTAATCATTTTACAATTTTAATATATCCTTAAATAGAATGTAGAATTAAGATCAAGATATATATATATATGCATTACCAATTAATCATTAATTAAATTCAACTATATAACTGTGTAGAGAGAAAATATCCAAATTGGAATGAATTCTGTATTGCAAAGATCACTTGTTTAAAATTAATGCTCAGTTTGTAGACTTGGATGTGATGCCAAGAAAGAAATGACAGCATTTTAGTTCACCTATTTTACGGTAACAGTTGAATTTTTTTTTCTTTTGAAGTTAAAAACATTATTCTTTTAAGCTAACATGTGAATTTAATCCTGAAAACTTCTCTTTGAATGGAATCTAAATGATGAATACAAACAAGTGAATGCAGATGTGTGTGTGTGTATGTGAAAGAGAGAGAGACAGAGAGAGTTTTCTGATAGTATACATTATTCCACAACTCATGGTTTAGTGGCAGACCCAGAGTAGTGAAGAAAAAAACGTCTCTTAGATATTCTTAGCTCATCTCTCCTTCCCATTTCTGTGGTTTGTTGATCAGTGTTAGTTTTTCATTAATGACCTCCTGGTTTCAAAGCAGAAGCGCTGATAACAAAGTGTTAGTTCTCGATGTCAAAGTGAAGACAAAGTATAGTATTAAAGATCCTTTCCAATCCAATTGTTACACCAATGACGTACAACCTCAGCTCTTATTTATTGGGGGCAGGAAAGAGATTGGGAGATTACTTGTAATTATCTTGCAGTTTTAAAGAGAAACATAAATATGTACTCACTTGATGATCTTATCATCTATTTTAGGTTGCATAAAATACTTAAACTGTTTTTGTCCAGTTTTTTCAATTGTTCTACATGTTGCCTACTTCTGTGCTACTCACAAACCATTAAAATGAAGTGTCTCTCCAAATTTCCTAGCGGAAATATTTCAAAAACCTGAGAAAGCCTATGAATGCCTTCTTAGGGAAAATAGATATTAAATGAAATTTTCCTTTCAATATTGAAAGAAGGCACTACTTCCCTAACTGCCAGTGTCACTAAGAGCCCCATATACCCTGTTATTACACAGGAAAAATATATAATGTAGTTGAGTCTACTTGTTGCTTAAAGGTTTCCTTTAATTTTTAACTATTGATTCCCAGGTATATTTAATAAAAGTTATATGAAAAAGACTGTAATAAAACTCTGTTTATCCATTAATTTTAAAATTCAGGAAAATACAAGAAACTAAACAATACACTTATCATATGACCCAGCAATTTCATTCACACATATTTATCCAGAAAGATGGAAAACATAAATACACAAAGACCAACTCAAAACTTTATAGCTGCTCTATCCAAAACCTGGCAATAAAGTAAATGTCAATGTATGAATGGATTAAAAAAAAAAAAGTAAAAAAAAAAAACACATAGAAATACTACTCAGCAACAGAAAGTAGGGAACTATTGATATATGAAACAGCTTTTATAACCATATTATGTTGAGTAAAAGAAACAGAAGTTACTGTTCAATTCCATTCGTATGAGATTGTAGAAGAGAAAAATTAATCTGTAGAAAATCTACAGTCTTGAAAAAGCACATCAGTCATTACTTGGCTAAAGAAAATGGCATAAAGGAGACTTTTTAGGGCTTAGGAAACTTTGGGTTATAAAAATGGTTTCTATCTCTATTAAGGTACTGTGAATTAGGGGATATACATTTGTGAATGCTCACTTAAAATGAATGTGGCTTTTATAATGTTAATTATACTTCAATACATTTGATTAAATATTTTTAAATGTTGATATTTATTCATTGCTCACTATATATGTTTCACCATCCCATGGCTTTGCATATATTCTGCTACATATTGGTGATTCTTAAAGATGTAACAGGCCCTTTAATGTAGTGTTTTTAACATTTAACTTTCAATATGAGATTTGAGTATTATAGAAATAGTTTTAAAAATTCATATGAATGGGGATAAAATATGTTCAAGTTACCTTCACATTCCCATTTGCAAAATAATAATATAATATTAATTTGAAAACTAATTCTTAATAGTGTAAATATTACAGAAAGACCTACTCTCTTGTATTGCCACAAGATAATAAAGGCTTTTTGATACACTTTACAAGGTTACTTAATTTAACTGTCCAAAGTCATTAATGATGGTTCTTATTTATAAACGCAAATTTTCCCTTGAAAGAATGTATAGAATTATTTCCATTAGAATGTTTTCAATATCCAGTTAGCAAATGCATCCTCATGAGAAAGGATATATATTATTTCAGTCAGCCAGTCAACAGGTATTTACTGACCTCTCTCAGTATGTCTTATATTGTACTAAGCAAATTTATTACTTCCTTACAAGTGCAGATGAAACATGATGATATCTTCCCAGAGTTGCTGTGAGACATATTTCATAATTTGATTAAATAGGAATGAAGCAAAAGGGAATAAATTGGCATTTCCACTTAGGATCTTTGCTTTTTTATGGGATAGTATATGCTTTTAAAGAAATCTTTCACATCTGGTTATGTAAGTCATATTAAACTGAAAATATGTGGTATTATAATACGTATGTCAAAAATTGACACTTTAAGTCTCAAACTTCTTGAAATGTCCCGTTATAACTCCATAAAAAAACAGATGGGTGGAAAATGAGGTACTTGAGCAAATATCAATTTTCTTGGGTATATTTGTTCCAGACAAACTGCCTTAATGCAAGATATTTTCCAATACTAAATTACACATTAAAATTTCCAAATCCTAAATTCACAGCTTGAAGCAAAGACTAGAAATTACCAAGCCCCTCAGGACCATGATCCTTTGTTTTTTCCCAGTAAGGGTAGTCCTTAGAGACCCATCAATCATCATTTGCACTGCGCATTAATTTCATAGTGTTTTAGAGCAGGTCTTCAATGTTAGCTGCTTTACAAATCACTGTAGCAAGCCATCCATCATAACAATGTTTTTTTTGGAATTTCACATAGTAATATTCACTCTGAAAAGTTTAGGATACAGAAGTGCGTTTAGAAACATGTATTCACATGTGTACACAAGACTCCATGAGATTTCAGGAATATGTTTTTTTCTTAAATCAGAAATCTCTTCTCAGTTTTTGGTACACTCAGTGTCATTTTTGGCAAATTATGTAATACTTTCTTAGTTTCTTCTAAGTGTCCAGTAGAAAATTATATAAATGTACATTTCAAATTGTCAGACATTGTGACCGTAGAATACTATCTTCTAAAAAAATTCAATCATTAAACTATGAAAAATTATGCTAAATGAGAAGATGTAATCACTAGCCACTAGGTATTATTTGAAAACAGACAAAAATGGTTTTAGATTTCATTTGTGAATGTTCTGTATAAAAAGGTTGCAAATTTTTGTTTTACTGATCTACATCATATTTATTCTACATTTTCTACAAGTACAAAATAACAGTGATTTAAAGGAAGGCATTATACTTACTATTTTTTTTATTTTATACTATTTTAAATGGAATAATTCAACAAAAAGCATGCTTCCATGAAAACAGTACACATCCTATTTATAGCCAGTGTTCAGCACATTAGTTTAAAAGAAGGAATTGAAGAATGTTTGTTATTCCTGTTAGAAGGAATAATCCAGTCATTTCTATCAGTGGTTGACGTAAGGGTAAGTTACAATTTAAAATTTCCTACTGTGTTAATAGCAGGTACCAAAAGTTCAAAAGAGTAGCAGTAATTACTTCTCCCAAAAGCAGAGATTTATTGGGAATATCATGCAGTTTAGCATTACGCATATCCTGTTCTTTTCTTTATGGTTTAAAATACATGCAGTTTTAATTTCTGTTCCTAAGATATCCAAAGACAATGTAATAATCAGTTTAGTTTTTATGGTTACGTCAAAGTTATATGCGTTTTCTTATAATTCAGTTTCTATATGAAAGCACATAAACACAGATCTAGAATAATGCACAATGATTGATTCTGAACATCTCTGATCAATGATGTCACAGATCATATATGTAACAGATTTCTCAACATCGAAGTATCCTGGGTGTAGCAAGAGTCATTACTGAGTAATTCAGGCACTGTCAGAAGAATTCTGAAAATTATCACACAGGCTGAATTTCTTTCTAACTTGCTTCAAGTTCATAGTCAAGTATTTTATAAGTGTACCACACTACTCTTTGGGAATGACCTGTATCCTGTTGAATTCTATGGTGGCTTTCTTTTTTTATCCTCTCCATTCCTTTGACAATCTTCTCAGCTTACTGCTGAGCCCCGGCCATGGCAGTGGAGCTTCCTAGTCCATCTTGTTTTTGAACATTCCCACTATCCAGGACTCTGCCCCCCTAACTGTTGTGTGTCATTCTCTGCTCCCATAATAGCATCACTGAACTAGAGCTAACACTTTTATTACCATCTGGTACAATGACAACAATTTGGACATTGCCTTTAGTGCTCATTAACCCACAGTTATTTTAATGATCTATTTATTTATTTCTTGTTACTGACTTCTCACTCCATCATAGGACTCTGAGGACGAAGAGTGAATCAGAAGCCAGGAAGGAGATCATCAGAACCACAGCCATTGTGTACAATCCTGATTTGAAATGAAGCTCAAGCACCTACCTGGCTCTTTCCCCAAGAGGTTTGTTCTTCACCTTGAGGGTCCGAGGTTTCCTAAAGGAATACAGCTGAGTGCCTCCTGATTTTTCACATACACTTAGGTTTATTGTTGAACCCATTTTGAGGAAAATGGCTTTATTGTTCCCCTCAGCTTGACCAAACTTGAGAATTTTCTTCTGGGTCATAGACCCCTGCCCTTCCTGTTCTTAGAGCATTTACTATAAATAACTCCCCCACCTAAATGTTTTTGTTGTTCTTTTGACATATAAATCTTCTCCCAGACTCTTTTCAGTTTTAAAATTTAGAAATGTCTTTCTGAAGGACCAGGGAGCCATCTGTTTGCGATGTAATCATCAGGAAAGTTAGAGACCCTATGTTCAAGTCTCTGGGATGGGATAGGGCAGTAACCTAACTTCCATGAACACTGATTGTTAAGGACAAAATAATTGATATCATCAAGAGTGAGCCATGTAATTTATTTTGGGAAAGGTCTCTTTTAAGCTTGAAATTAAAAATTATATAAACTGAGTTGTATATCATAATTACAAATTCTTACATTATATAACATATCATAATTTATATTCTATATACTTCTATTCTAAATATTGAGTATGCTAGTCCCTTAATGCAGCAAACAGAGGTGGTAGTGAGCCAATGGGAAGTAATCTGGACCACTGAAATAATTTTAACAGAAGGACTGGAAAAAGAACTTGCTAACGTGGGCAGTGGAGATTTTACAGGAGGGGATTTTGAAGAGAAGCTTCAGGGGGACATGTCTCACTCACAGAGGACTCAGTTCAAGCTGTCTCTGGAACTGAAAACAGGTCACGATTCCTTCGCAAGGACAGCAGGACTTACTACATAAGTTTGTCTCACAAGGGTAGTCAAAACACATGCTTTGCCATTATTTCTGTTATATTACACTTCCAATGACCAAAAGAAATCAACAACACAATAGTTAACCATACTTTATCTCCTATCAACAAAGAGGCATTTTCATATAAGGGTGACATTTGCCAGTTGAATGTCCTTGAACATATTATTTTCAATTTCAATTCACTTTTTAAATCTTTTCATTCTAAGATCCTTATTGATAAGAATCTATCAGGGAAGTTTTAGAGTTAAAAGAAAGAGTATGTAAGTACTTCTAGCATTCTAATTTGTTATTATATCAGTCTAAAACAGAAAATTCTATGCTCCTCATCTGTCCTGATTTTAATTTTCTCAATGTTTTAGAATTTTTAATTATGATGCTATTTACTTATTAAGAATGCATATTTTCATTGTTAATTTCCCCTTCTTAAATTTAAGAATGTGAGAATAAAACTCTTTTTCTATTTTGTTTGATTATATTCTCAAAGAGTTTGATATGTATCACAGTAAATGGTAGGTCCCCAATAAGGATGAATGAATGACTAAATAAATGCTTAAAAACAGGCAGGAGTTGTAGAATAAAAATCCTCTTTCTCATTCTCAAACACAGATTAAATAGTTAGAATTCAACAATTGATTGCCATATATTGTCAATAGGTATTTTAGTTTGAGCTGCTTCCACAAAGGATTATAGTTTGGAAGGCTTGTGAATAGCAGAAATTATTTTTTTTCAGTTCTGGAGGTTAGAAGTCTAAAATCAGAGAGCCAGCACATTCAGGTTCTTAAGAGGGCCCTCTTTTGTGCTGCAGACCACCAACATCTTGTATCCTCACAAAGTAGAAAGAGTGCAAGAGAATTCTCCGGCTTCTTAATGGGACACTAATTCTATTATGAGGGCCCCACCTTTGTAGCCTAATTACCTTCAAAAGCCTTACAATTAAATACCATCACATTGTGGATTATATTTCAACATATATATTTTGGAAGGAACACAAACATTCCGTCCATTGCAGTAAGATTCAGAAGTGATAAATTTGTGCCCATGTCTCTGTTACACGTTTCATTTTATTTTTGTCCTACACATAACACAATCTTAGGTATATTTTAAATAGTTAAAGGCATGAGAATACATATTTAATATTTGTACCTTTTCTCTATAATTCTAATTTATTTTTTTCATATCTTATATAAACATAATGTACTGTACTTGGCATCTGGGTATAGAAGGAAAGGGACCTAACATTTTCCAGAATGACTTTATCTTTATCTTTGTTTATACAAATAACTTTAAATTGACTCTGCCATTATCATTTTACAGTTGAAAAAACATAGACTGAGTGACTCATTTGAAGGCAAAATTTCTCTACTAATTCAGCATTCTGGAAAGACTTACTAGCATTTGTTGACTATGAATCTATTCTTTTTTGGACGTATTATTTCTTAAAAATGCCCTGACGTCCATCCCTCTCCTTTTCTTTTTAACAATAGGCCAGTTAAGGATATCTCTAATACTCTCCTAATACAAGTGAGACAGCTGATTTGTCAGTTTGCTTCTACAAACCCAGATCTTAGAGGAAAATGTGGCTATATCTAAAATCTTAAGCACATATGGGCTCATGCTTGATAAAAAATAAAAGAACATATCTTTTGTGAGTTTCTTCTGGCATCCTAGGATTTTTGCTTGTAAATCTACTGGACTTCAGTTTATGCAGACACAGATACAACTATACGTACACTCATATTGTTATGTTAGGCAGTAGATGCGGTTAGGTTATTTCAGACTGTCTTGGGTCCGGATGACCTGGGCATTTATGGGAATAGGGCTAATTGAGCCCTTGCAGATGCAAAAGCTTGTAGGTGGGTCGCCTTGAGAAGCAAATCAATGTCTCAGAGACTTTCTGACATGGACAGACAGATGTGCTCATACTGACATGTGTTGATTTGGGAACAGCCTGATTAGGATCTTGAGAAGCTTCTAAGAAGCAATTGATGACCCACAAAAGTTGTGTATAAAATTCAAGCACTGCACTCATCACAATGCCTGCAGCCTCTAGGACAGGTCCTGGATTGCTGCACAGTCATTAATAGTCAATAAAGTCTTCCTTTTCATGCTAGAACTTTACCTGGTCTCACTCTCTTCTTTCAGTGTCACTCTCCAGCCATCACGGTGATGCTCTAACAATATTCCTATTGCTGTGGCAACATAGTGCTTTAAAAATATCACAAATTTATTTTATTATCGTTCTGGAGATTAAGATTCCATATGGGTATTACTAGGCCAAAATCAAGGTTAGATAACTTTGGAGGCTCTAGGCAAGATTCAGTGTACTTAACACTTCAGCTTCTAGAAACCACCCACATTCCTTGCTTTGTGGCCACCTTCCATCTTCAAAGCCCTCAATGGCCCGTTGTCTTCCTTGCATCACATCTCTCTGACATTGACTCTTCTTTTCCCTTTTACCTTCTGCTTCCACTTTTAAGAACTCTTGTGACTACATTGGCCCCTCCTAGTTAATCAGGGTGATTTCCCCTCACAAATCCTTACTGTAAACACATTTGTAAATATATATATTTTTTCATGAATGGTATAATAATCACAGATGCCTGAGCTTAGGATGTGGGCATTTTATGCTAGTATTATTATGTCTGTGCATGCATATAATGCATTTGAAAAGTACACATTTGCAAACTGGGCTACACTCTTTGGGAATAGAAATTTAATTATTAACCTTAAAGTAAGACATTGGAGAAAGTATTTGATTTTTAAGTTCACAGGGTGATAGTTAATAAATGACTGCTTCAGTGATCTGGAACATCCACCTTTAAATAAGCATTAATTTGGGGCAGCTCCTGTAGCTCAGTGAGTAGGGCTCCAGCCCCCTATACCGAGGGTGTTGGGTTCCAACCTGGCCCTAGCCAAACCGCAACAACAACAACAAAAACAGCCAGGCGTTGTAGCAGGTGCCTGTGGTACCAGCTACTCGGGGGCTGAGGCAAGAGAATTGCCTAAGCCCGGGAGTTGGAGGTTGCTGTGAGCTGTGGCACCACAGCACTCTACCAAGGGTGACAAAGTGAGACTCTGTCTCTAAAAAGAAAATAATAATTATTATTATTATTAATTTATTTCATATTATTACAATGTTAGAATAGAAATTATAAGACCACTGTACTTCAGGGTTGTATATTATAATTAAATGCATACAACCTATATGGCAGTGTAAATTCTGTCTCAAAAGAAAATGCTATATATAAGTAACTGTTTCATTTATCAATATATATTTTAAATATATTTAAAAAAGAATATATAGGCAACAGGCCATTTGCCAAGTAGCTAAATAAACAAAATCTTCCTACATTATCTACATATTTCCTCTCCCTGAAATATTTCAAAGAGCAGATATACAATATCTTTTTTTATTTAAAAAAAAAAACACTATGCCCATATAGTAGGAAAAAGTTCATAGAATTTTACCAGTTTCTTCAATAATTTATAAATTATTTGGCTACAACATATATGTGAAATTGTAAACAAGCCTATTTACATTTTACAAAAGCTATTAACATTGTCCAGGTTATTTAGGGCCCACCTGGGACAGATATATAATATACCTATATATTAATATACCTATATATTATATATCTGATAAGATATATAAGACATCTGTATCTTATAAGATATATTAGAAGTGAATATGTTGCAAGTGAATAAATTTAGAGGATCTCAAATAGTGAAAAATATAGCAACCTAGAACTCTACAGGCAAAGAAAGTAATTTAGCTAAACTTCAAATTAAATAGCAAAGTGCAGATCACGTGGAAAATTGCCCATTTTTCATAGGGAATTACATGTTTTTATGCATTATTCAATGGAACTTTTGAAATTTAACCCCAAAACTTGACATTCTGTTTTGACCAAAATTATATAAATATGTAAAAGTATTGTGTTAAAACTCTCATGCCCCAGCTTTCCTTGCGAAAGACTGCTTCTTGGACTTTTCCTTTCAATTAGAAGCAATGGATTCATTGTATTTTCTCTCATTTTCTAATTTTATTCTGCCTTTGTCTTGAGCATGCTTTGACTTTTCTTCTTTAATTTGTTGTTGTTGACTCAATTAAGGGTGTTTAATTTTGAATTTATTAAATAGTTATGACCATGAAATATTTTGTCTAGTAATAATACCCATGCGCCTTGTTTCCATCAGTGATTCTCAAACATGGATAGAGCTTATAATGACTCAAGCAGTTTTGAACAGAAATCAATGTTCAGTTCTTCATCAGAGAAATTTTGTTTAAGTTAGTGTGAGGGGTGGCATGGCCATTCCAACACTTTTAACTCTCCAGGTCCATCCAGCATGTTGCCAAAGTATAATAGCATTGTGGGAGCTCTGACTATATCAAGGCCTAGGCACTTTTCTTAATTTCTTCTATGACACATATGTTGTTAGTTGTTTGAAATAAACTATCTCTGATTCTAAATATGTCCAGTAGGGTAGACATTATCGTCCCTATTTTATTGGTAAAACAGATATTAAGAACATAGAAGTAACTTGTTCAAAATTACACAGCTAATAATTTTAAGTCATGATTAAAGCAAAAGTGTGTTAGACTACAAGTCTCATCCACTTCATTTTTTTATTATTTAGGGGCTAGAACAATTCCCAAGATTCAGGAGTCATTAAAATGCATTTTAAACTATTGCCTCAAATGTTTTTGTGTTACTATTTCTAATTTTAAGCAATGAATTCTTGCCACCAAATTCAACTTAAAATTTACGTGTCTAAGTATGAAACAGAATTAAATATTTAGACTAAATTTTAGAGAGTGTTCTCCAGTTTTCATATGTTTAATGAAGAAATGAAGTGATATATGAGCATATGATGAAACATGACTGTAAAATATTCCAGAATATTCTCCTATTCATTTATGCTGTTCTAGCCCATACATGCCCTTTGCTCACTGAACTTACATGACATTGATATCTTTTGTAGAGCTATCATCTATTCCATAAAATTATAAAATTTTCTATAATTTTTATCTGAATGCAAAATAAGTTAAAGTTTGAATTGCTTCACTTTTAAATGATTAATTGAAATATTCTTGACAATAAGTTTTTCCTGAAGAATTATTAGTGTTCTCTTTTTCAGTCAGTTATGGATTGTGCTAAAGGCGTGGGATGTGAAACTTAAAAATATTTACTAAATTAATTTATTATGTTGTATTTATGTTGTGAGAACCTGAGGAGTACCTAAAAACGTTGCGGTTGTGCATTTTGAAATTAACCACAATCATGAAGACAGCCTGAGAAAGAAGTAAGATGGGTGGTCCACAGAATAGCCACCTTTTTAACCTGGCACTGTCACTATACTTGTGTGTGACATCCCTTTTCTCTCTCTTTACCATGCAAATCTGCCTTTTCCCCCTCTAATGCGTATGACTCTTCCACACTGAACTAGAACTTATGGAGGAATTCTTTTATCATTTCATTTTACTTTTCTAAAAAAATTACTGGCATATTTAAGGGAAAGTTAATTGAAACATAACTAGAGGATCTTGATTTCAGTGGTAATTAATATCACCTGATAATCCACTATGCATGTATTTTTCGTGTGTTTAAGCTTTATACAGCAAGTTTGGCCTATGTTTTAAAGAAGTGTGATTTTGTCTTCTTCAAAGACCAAGGGTGAGTAGTGGGAAAAGAAAAGGACTGAAAAATTGCTTAAAATTATGTAATTATAAAAAATAATCGTGAGAACATAATAAAAGGAAAACCTTTTCTGACCGGAGGAGTGAATTAAAGTTTTTAGCCGTCCACTGTTAGCTAAGATCTCATTTAAAAAGAAGACAAAATAGGCATTTTTACTACATGTGGTTTTAATCAGTGTGATATAATTTTCAGTTCCTTTGATTAATGAGTACATTCTCAGCTAGCAATTAGGTGTTACCTATTTGTTCAGAAGCCGAAGCAACACTCCAACTTAACTGGCTTAAGCACACTTTTTGGCTTACTTAATTAGCTTCTCTAGAGTTGCTAATAACCAGATAGCCTTGACTGTGAACCATGTAATTATTTTGACATTAATTCTCTCCCTGGGATATCTTATTCTTGATGTCATCATTTCTGCACTTCAATTTCTGGTTAGTAATTTTACTAGTGTAATAAAACTACTACTGTAAGATATGCAGGAATATTATCCTTCGAAATTTTGTGGGATAAATAGGTGTCACTTTTTATTCTCACTCTAATAGCAACTATATGTTGTATATTATCTGCTAATTTACCAAAACAGCGAGGGGAGAAAACTAGTTATTCATCTTTAAGAAAAATGAATCAATGCCAATTCTATTCAAACCATACATGCACAAACTTTTTTCCTAGTTTATTTTGTGCTGCTATAACAAAATACCTGATACTGGATAATTTATTAAAACACCAGAAATTTATTTCTCATTGTTAGGAAGGCTGGGAAGTTTAAAATCCAGGCATCAGCAGATGGTGAGGGTTTTCTCACTACGTCCTCATGTTGAAGAAAAACAAAATAACAAGTTACCAGGCTAGCTAAATGCTTTGGGAAGCCTCTTGTATAAGGTCCCAAATCCCATTAATGATAAAGAAGTCCTATTACTAACAGCCTAATCACCTCTTAAGGGCACTATCTCTTAATACCTTCACATTGTCAGGACCTGAGTTTTGAAGGGGACGTGTTCAATCCATAGCAAGTGTGGACATTTGCATTCAGTGTTACCTTGGTTACCTTGAGAAACTTAGGCTCACTGAGCTCACTTTTTCACCTTTATTATTACAGAATTAAAGGTACCTACCACATTGTTAAAATAATTTTAAGCAAGACAATATATGAACTTTTATATGAAAACAAAATGGTTGATAGGGGATTAATAAGCATTGTTAGCAGACTAACATTAAGAACATTTTCAGTTGTATTTGTTTTCTCCATTCTCAGTAACTACCATAGTTAACTGTCATTCCATAGGTTGAGTTTGCATTTGTGGAGTGAGTAAATGATGGAGAGAAGGAGATTTTCCCTTGCTTTGTTTCTTGCGTTTATTTAGAAAGAATTTCATCCTTTTTATTTATTCTAGTTGTGAAATGTTCTGCTTTATTTTAGGGAATACTTATATATTTGGATTGAGAAACTGGTGGTTGGTTCTCAACTCTGCTTTCACATCAAAAACGCTGTAATTTCCCTTTATAACAATGTATTTTCTCCAATTTCAATATCATGTGTATCTGGATCAAGTAGAAGGATTTTGAAATATTTCTTCTTTTTCTATTGTCTATAAGATTTGGTGTGATCTGTTTTTTGAAACTCTTCTTTACTTTTATTTATATAATACTAGTTGTCTATTTTTTGAGACTTTGGAAAAAAAAATAAGAAGTTAACTGATGACTTCATACTGAGCCTCAGAGTCAAAGCACTCTATAATGTCTTATTTGACAATGTGAACGTTACTTTCTTGGCATTATTATTACTATTATTGCTTAATATTTCGATGCAGTAATCGTCTGTTTTCTTTTCTGAATGTATTTATCTTCGTTCATTCTTTAGTGGTTTTTGTTTCTAATCCTTATCTTAAACATTGTTATTGTTATTAAATTTTAAGCCTTTTAAATTCTGTGAAGGCAAAAAGGGGAAACCTAATTAACACATGTATATGTAAAAAAAAAATTCCCATAAAAAACATTCCCCCCTAAAAAAACACGCTGATATCCTGGCCCCTCACCTGAGGAGGTCTAGATTGATTTGTTGTTCTTTCATTCTTTTCTTCAAAATTTAAATAATTCCCCCATCTTTATTGAGCTATAATTGACAAATATATACATATATATATATATATATATATATATTTGTATGTATTACATACAAAGGTACATATATTTAAGGGGGACAATGTCACGTTTTGCTATAACGTGAAATGATTACCAATATAAGCTAATTAACACATCCATCACTTCATGTAGTCACATTTTAAGTTTTTTGCTGTGAGAACACTCAGAATCTACAACAAATTTCAGGTGCAAACTGAAGTATAGTCACCATGCTGAACATCGCACATCTAGAACTTACTCATCTAGCAAACGGAAACTCTGTACCCTTTCACCAACATCTTCCCATTTTCACCACTCCCTAGCTCTTGGTAACCACCATTCTTCCTGCTCCTTCTATGAGTACAACTGTTTTAGATTTACATATAGTAAATAAGATCGTGCACTATTTGCCTTCCCGGGTCTATTTCCTTATCAAAACATCTTCCAGATCCATGGATACTGTTAAATGCTGTCACAAATGACAAGATTTCCTTCTCCCTATGACTCATTATCATTCCATTGTATGTATGTACATATATGGGGGTGTGTGTCATTTCTTTCTGAGTTCATTGATTGATGATCACTTATGCTGATAACACTGCAATGAGCGTGGGAGTGCAGGTATCTATTTGCGATATTGATTTTATTCTCTTTGGATATGTACTGTGAAGTGAGCCTGCTCAATCAAATGACAGTTCCCTCTTTAATTTTTTTGAGAAACTTACATACTGCTTTTCATAATAGCTGTACTAATTTATATTTCCCATAACACTGTAAACGAGTTCACCTTTGTTCCCAGCTTCGTCAGCTCTAGACATTTTTTAAAAACAACAGTCTTCCTAACAGGTGTGAGATGATGTACAGTTGTGGTTCATTGGCATTTCTCTGATGATCAGTGATGAGGAACTTTTGGCACATATCCGTCATGTCTTCTTTGAAGGATTATCTGTTTGGGTCCTTTGCTTATACTGTTTTACATTGGTCAATGTTTTCCTTATTTTTATTATTATTATCATTGTTATTTTGAGACAGACTCTCACTTCTTTGCCCTCGAAAGAGTGCCATGGTGTCATAGCTCACAGCACCTCAAACTCTTGGGCTTAAGTGATTCTCTTGCCTCAGTCTCCCAAGTAGGTAAGACTATAGATGCCCACCACAATGCCCAGCTATTTTTAGAGATGGGGGTCTTGCTCTTGCTCTTGCTCTTAGGCAGGGCTCGAACCTGTGAGCTCAGGGTAATCCACCTGCCTCAGCCTCCCAGAGAGCTAGGATTACAGGTGCAAGCCACCATGCCCGGCTCATTTTTCCTTATTATTGAGTTGTTTAAGATATTTTTATACTTTTGATATTAATCTCTATCAGATAACAATTTTTTAGATATGACTCAAAAGCACAAGAAACAAAAATACACAAATGGAATCACATAAACCAAATAATTCTGCACTGCAAATGAAAAATAAGAGGAAAGACAATATAAAAATGGGAAACAAATATTCTGAAACCACAAGTCTGATTTGTTTCAAGGTGTGTCTTATCTACTCCATGTAATTCTAGTCAACGAAATTTTTTAAACAACAATAGAAAATAGGATTACGATTTTAGGACAAATACAAAAATAATCTATGTAGAGGACTGGACACCATGCTTGTAAAGGACAGTTACTGATTCTTATCACAGTAAAAGGAAACACTGAGAACAGGACAGTCTCCTGGCAAGCCTAGAGACGTTTTGTGACTTGGGGACAATCCCCCAAGTAACTCAGTGCTCCGGAATGAGATAAGGTCAGTCACTCACTAGTAAGCATGTGTTCAACATTAATGCTTAGGGTGG